>QJPP01002720.1:0-154717 GCA_003996215.1 Jaltomata sinuosa | reverse complement strand
CCTCCAATGTCTGAATAGTATGCTACGCTTGTACATCTGTCTGAGGGTGAAAAGTTGTGCTAAGCTTTACCTGAGTACCAAGACCTCTCTGAAATGATCTCCAAAACTGAGAAGTAAACTGAGTACCCCTATCTGAAATGATGGACAAAGGAATACCATGCAATTGAACTATCTCCCGGATGTAGAGTCTGGCATAGTCATCTGCTGAATCCATAGTCTTAACATCTAAGAAATAGGATGATTTAGTCATCCGATAGACAATCACCCAAATCAAATCATGTTTCCTTCGAGTACAAGGCAAACCTGTAATGAAGTCCATATTGATTGCTTCCCATTTTCAAGTGGAAAGGTCAATATCCTGAATCATGCCACCCAGTCGCTGGTGCTCAACCTTCAATTGCTAACAGGTGGGACACTTAGCCACAAAACCAGCTATGTCCCTCTTAATACCATTCCACCAATAAACTTTCCATAGATCACGGTACATCTTGGTAGCACCGGGGTGGATGAAATATCTGCAACTATGAGCCACAGTCATAACCTGCTGTCTCAGCCCATCTGTATCTTGCACACATAGTCGACCCTGATAACGAAGTACACCATCTCCCCCTTGGGAGAACACCTCAACCCTTTGCTAATGGACTACACCCTTAAGCTGAAGTAAAATGGGATCACTGTCTTGCTTTGCCTTCACTTCTGCTACCAAGGATGATTCGGAACCATTCTGAACAATAACACCACCTTCTGTCAAGTCCATAAGGTGAGCTCCCAACCGAGCTAGCCTATGAACCTCCTTAACCAGTTCTTTCTTTCCTTATTCGACTGAAGACACACTACCCATCGATAATCTACTAAGTGCATTCGCCACAACATTGGCCTTACCCAGATGGTAAAGTACACTCATGTCATAATCCTTAAGAAGCTCAAGCCATCTCCTTTGTCACAAATTTAATTCCTTCTGAGTGAACACGTACTAAGGACTCTTATGATCGGTGAATACATCCATATGTACCCCATACAAGTAATGTCTCCAAATCATTAAAGCAAAGACCACGGCTGCTAACTCAAGATCATGAGTAGGGTAGTTTTTCTCATGAGTCTTAAGTTGTCTAGAGGCATAAGCAATCACTTTACCACGCTGCATCAAAACACAACCCAAACAAATCCTAGAAGCATCACAATACACAACAAAATCATCTAGGCCCTCGGGTAGAGCTAACACTTGAGTTGTGGTCAATCTAGTCTTTAATTCCTGTACGTTCTTCTCACACAAGTCGGACCACTAAAATTTTATCTTTTTCTGAGTTAATCGGGTCAAAGGGGAAGCAATGGAAGAAAATCCTTCCACAAACCTCTTATAGTAGCCAGCCAAACCCAAAAACCTTCTAATATCAGACGGGGAAGTGGGTCTATGAAAGTTCTTTACCTCCTCAATCTTTTGAGAATCAACTAGAATACCATCCCTAGTCACAATATGACCCAGAAAAGCAACAGACTGCATCCAGAACTCACACTTGCTAAACTTAGCAAATAACTACTGGTCTTTGAGAGTTTGCAACACAATTCTCAATTGGTCCGCATGCTCCTCTTCACTCCTAGAATAGATGAGGATATCATCGATGAAACCAATCACAAATATATCCAGGTACTGTTTGAACACATGGTTCATCAAATTCATAAAGGCTGTAGGAGCATTTGTTAGACCAAAAGATATCACAACAAATTCATAATGACCATATCGAGTTCGGAAGGCTGTCTTTTGAATATCACACTCTCTAACATAAAGCTGAGGATAACTGGATCTAAGGTCAATTTTAGAGAAGAAACTCGCACCCTGAAGCTGATAAAAAAAGTCATAAATCCCAGGAATGGTATATTTATTCTTGATTATGACCTTGTTCAACTGACAGTAGTCAATACACATTCTAAGAGAACCATCATTCTTTCGAACAAATAAAACTGGGGCACCCCTTGGAGAAATGCTAGGCCTGATGAAACCTTTATCAAGAAGATCCTTCAACTGATCCTTTAACTCCTTAAGCTCTGCAGGAGCCATTCTATAGGGATGAATAGAGATAGGATTTGTATCTGGAAGAAGATCTATCCCAAAGTCGACCTCTCGCTGGGGAGGGACTCTGAGCAAATCCTCGGGAAACACTTCTGGGAACTCATTTACAATAGGAACATACTGAAGGGATGGGGTTTTAGACTCCGTGTCCATAACCTGCACTATGTGATAAACATACCCCTTTAAAATCATCTTCCAAGCCTTAAAATCATATATGAAATGACCTTTTGAGGAAGGGGGACTACCTTACCATTCTAAAATGGGTTCATTTGGAAACTTGAAACTGACAACCCGAGTACGACAATCAACAGAAGCATAACAAGCATGTAGCCAATCCATACCAAGAATAACATCAAAATTTGTCATCTCCAACTCTACTAAATCCGTTGTAGTCATTCTATGAAGGACCGAGATAGGGAAATTTTGGTAGATTCTTTTAGCTAAGACTAACTCACCAATAGGAGTAGAAACACAAAAGAGTTCTAAAAGCAATTCAGGGTAGATTTCAAATTTGCATGCTACATAAGGAGTCACAAAAGATAAAGAGGCACCGGGGTCCAACAAAGCATACACATCGAAAGAGAAGACTTTCAACATACCAGTGACAACATCTGGGGAACCCTCCTAGTCCTAACGAGAGGACATAACATAAAGACGATTCTAGCGCTGACCACCAAAACTAGAAGTTGTGCCCTGCTGGGCTAGTCGACCTCCTAGGGTTGCTGGAGAAGACTGAGCCCTACTACCACCCTTCCTCTTCTTAGCTAATGGGAAATCTCTAACCATATGTCCAGCCTATCCACACCCAAAGCATGCTCCCGTTCCTGCACGACACTCTCCCGGGTGATTCTTCCCACACTTGTTGCAAATGGGATGGGATGGTCCTCTAGTAACACTCCCCTGAGACTGCGAATGAGAACCAGATCCTCCACCACTCTGATCATGATGAGGCCTCGGGGCCTGGGTAGCAGCACTAGTATAAGAATGAACGGGTCCTAATGACTTCTTCTGAATCGAGGAGCGGTGCCCGCCACCGGACCTCTAATGGCCAAAACCTAAACTCTCGGATCTATTTCTCTTTTTCTCCCTAGCTATCTCCCTAAGTTTATCCCCCTCGATCTGGTGGGCATGAGTTATGAGTCTAGAAATATTCATATCACTCAACATCATACCAGACCTGCACATCTTCTTCACCATGTCTGAAACCCCATAGATAAACTTACTCATTTGAGCATGCGGGTCCACTACTATAGAAGGGTCATACCTCGATAACTGAGTGAACTTCAAACTATACTCTTGGACTGACATTGACCCCTGTCTCAAGTTCACAAACTCCTCAGTCTTTTCTTGCCTCAACTATCGGGGAAAGAACCGGTCAAGGAAGGCTCTCTCGAAACACTCCCAAGTCATAGAGACCACGTCCCTAGCTCTAGCCTCCTTCCATTGGGAACACCATATATGAGCTACATCCTGAAGTTGGTAGGATGCGAGCTCCACATAATCAGCACCAACCACTTACATAACATCAAATATCTTCTTCACTTCATCAATAAAGTTAAGTGGGTCCCCACTCACTTTGAACCCCAAAATTTGGGTGGGTTCATTCGGACGAAATTATGAACCCGGGCCGCTACCCCACCTTGAGGGTGGACTGGGATAGGAGCCGACTGGTTGTCCTGGGCGGCCAAGATCTGGTCTAGCTAATGGATGGCATTCCTGAAATCCTCATTAGTGACCTCGGGGGCCGGAACTGGAGAAGGAGCATTCCGATCGGCTTGGTGAGGCATAGCATGTCGTGGACTCATCTTAAACGTACAAGGTAAGGATTAGAGGAACATTCGAGTTAAGCTCCATCGCACGATATGATCATGAATAAAGTGAAGTTTTATAAGACATCTCATAGCTTCCCTCTCATATATGTGGCGCACTTCACACACATGAAGGAGACTCTACTCGATACGGCTTTCAGACACCCTAGGACTTTTGAACCTGAGGCTTTGATACAAAGTTTGTCATGCCCTAAGGTTAACCCCTAAATGTAACATGGGACCTGGGACAACAAGTGCCTCAAGCTAACCCTTGGTCATAGCATAACTCAAGTATAACAATGAAACATAGCATAAGCATATTAATAATTCGATAACTCAATCCATGAGATAAAATCAAAAGAACATGGTTTGAAGAAGACCTGAATATCATCTATGTCTGAAAAGCCTCTATACATGACATAAGGAGTTGTTAGGACAAGATCATAGCTAACTCAAAGTACGAAAAAAAGTAGTCTAAACAACTATAGTCATAACTAACCCTCGAACAATGAGGACTCATAGTTTCCTTGAAAGCTTTGGTACGTTTATGCTATTCCTCTGGGGCATAGCATGTCTCCGTTATCATTGTCACTAGATGACTCAGCTTCCTTGATCATCTGCAACAAGTCTTCTTCCTCGAAGTCTTCAATATGGCTTAGGGCTTGTGGAATCCTAGCTTTGAACAATCAGTACTGCAGCATCTGAGTTCTATTGGTTTTACACTTGTTTCTGAGTTCTGAGGTTATCTTAGCGGAGGGATCACCTCTAGGTCTAACGCACACCCTGGCAACGACCTTTCACTCGGCTAACCAACACCTTAAACAGGATATTAATTGGAAACCTCAAACCAAAGAGACAAATAGATACCTCACACGGGATACAAGCAGTATAATAAGATAAATAAAGAACAATAATAAACTAAAGAAATAGATTATAGTCAAAATAGTTAATTTCTTATGAAAATATCAACCTCCATGTTTCCTTGAAAGCTTTGGTACATTTTTGCTATTCCTCTGGGGCATAGCATGTCTCCGTTGTCATTGTCACTAGATGACTCAGCTTCCTTGATCATCTGCAACAAGTCTTCTTCCTCGAAGTCTTCAATATGGCTTAGGGATTGTTGAAGCCTTGCTTTGAGTTGAGCTTTTGAGGGAGATGATGATGTCCTCTTTGGTCCTTTATCTTTCTGATTTTTGGAGGCTGGAATTCATCCTTTAACTCTTATCTCTTTGGACAAGTATCTAATTCTGTCGAATTCAAAGATGGTAAAACTCCAACTGATAATGTAGGAGACTCTTTTCTTAATAAAAAATTTACACAATTTTATGTGGTCTGGGAGATTTGTAATCTCTTCTGTGACTTGAAATTCTTCATATCTGGGTATGAATTATTTGGGCAAGATTTCTTTGGTTCCTCCAAAATAATTCCACCAGTCGTAGAGCCATCTGGGAATGATAGAACTTATGAATTATGTGCTGTATTTGATAAACCAAGTATGTCCTGGACGAACATACATAAAATTGAACCAAGCATCTTTGTAGATGTACCAATTGTAGGTCTGGGGTCTATGCTCCATGGAGAGGGCAATTGGTGTCTGGAGATGACCTACGATCCAGTCGAAGGGAGATAACACTTTCTTTATTGTTACTCTTGAGTATTGAATATACTCGGGATTTTTCTCATCATAGGTGTGCTCTACCTCGATGGAATCTGTGTCAGCTAGGATGGCTTAGAAGTAGAACCTTGCCTTTAGAGGATCATCTGTTTCAACAAAGTTGTTATCTGTGTAACAAGGCTCTGTGAGATCTTTAGGTTTCCAACCTTCATATTCTTTGTCCAATGCCATTAGAGGTAGTGATTGTGTGGCTTGAAACTCGAAGCATTCTTCTTTTACTTGTGCCAGGGCTTCTTTGCCAGAAGCAGATGGGATTAATCTGGGATTTACCGCTTGAGAGAAAGACTCTGGGATCTTTATTTCATAACTCTTCTTTGTCAAAATTGAAGAGGTTGACTTAGGTTTTTCCGTTGATGTACTGGAGCTTGCAGTATTCTTTGGATCTGCTGGCTCTCTTAATGCTAAATACCTGTTCTTGAAAATAGCATCTAAAGATGATGCTGGTGGCCCTGCTAGGGGAGGGAATCCTGTTCCTAGTTGTCCTGGAGATGGCACCAGGGGTCTTGGAGGCGGCAGCCTTGGTCTAAGCTGGGTCATCCCTGCTGATGGTAAAAATGGGTGGACTGTCGCCTTCTTTGCTGGCGCAAGTCTGGCTCCTTTGAAGGGAGAATTGGGACGATGAGGTTTACTCATGTTGATTATGAAGAAATCTTCTAGTTAGGAAATCTGGAAGGGAATTGTTTTCTCCTTTGATAAATTCGATTTGAAAATCAAAACTAGAAAGCAGAGCTTGCCATCTAGCAAAAATCTCTTTGGAAACAATGTTTTTTAACATCCTTTTGCAAAATCTCTTTAGCGGATTTACAATCCACTCTGAGTAAAAACTCTTTATTTATCAAGTCATCTTGAAACTTGGTAATACATAGTACTATAGACAAAATTTCTTTTTTGACCGTACTGTAATTGTTTTGGGCAGAATTCCAGACTCCTGATGTGAATCTAACTAAAACTTCTTCAGTACTATGAGGGACCTTTTGTTTAAGGATTCCTCCGTAGCCGATATCGGAAGCATCGGTTTCAACAATCATAAAGGTTTCAGGATTAGAAATTCCTAGGCAAGGGAGGATTTGGACGAGTCTTTTGACTTTCTTGATAGCATTAGTCTGATCAATACTCCAAGGTACAGTGTTTTTTCTAAGTCATTTGTAAAGGGGTTCAGAAACCTGTCTAATGTTGGGGATGAAGTCTGCCACATAGTTAAGGCTGCCTAAAAACCTTTGAAGCTGGGTTTTGTCAGTGATTTCATCAGGAAATTTCGCAGAGAACTCAATGGCCCTGCAAATGGGTCTATGACTTCCTTGATAAAGGTCATGACCTAAGAACCTAATTTTGGTTTGAAAAAGCTTAATTTTCTTGGCGCTAATGACAAGGCCATTGGTCTTAACAATCTTAAAGAAGGTACTAAGATGTTTAAAATGAGAATCGATGTCCTCGGAAAATATTAAAACATCATCTATGTAGACTATAGACATATGGCTATGAGGATTAAACATATTGTTCATAATGTTTTGAAATTCAGAGGGGGCGTTCTTGAGCCCTAAAGGTAAGACGTTCCATTCGTAATGAACAAAAGCAACATTGAATGCCGTCTTGTATTTGTCCTTTTCTGCAATTTGGATTTGCCAGAACCCAGATTTCATGTCGAACTTGCTATAGAGGTTGGCTCTATAAGTTCGTTTCAAAAGATCTCTTTTGTTAGGGATCGGGTGGCGGATACATTTAAGGACAGCATTGAGTGGCTTGTAATTAATCACAAGCCGGGGAGAACCTCTTTCCTTTTCTGCGCTGTTATTAACATAAAAGGCAGAGCAGCTCCAAGGAGAATTAGAGGGTCGGATAATACCATTTTTTAATAAATGATTTATCTCAGTTTTTCAAACTTCCATCATGCTTTGATTCATCTGAATTGGTCTAGACTTTATGGGAATAGATAATTCAGTGAAATCAGCTATGTATGGGAGTTCAACCAAATGCCTTTTTCGTTCCCAAAAGGCATTAGGGTAATCTGAGCAAATTTCTTTTATAAAACTGTTTTCAAGATTGGCAATCTTAGTTACCATTTCCGGGGTTTTTAAAATTTGTTCAATTTCTTTGATTTTGATTTCCTTCTGTAAATAAAATATATGACTAGAAAGACGATTTATTCTAAAAATGGTTTTTTCTTAATAAAATCCTGTTCTTTAAGAGAAAGAGTTTTAACAAAAGGAAAGAATAATTCCTGCTCAAGGACAGTAGAATGAATACCATCAAAATTATCAGTATAAGGTTTTATCTGATTAATAAAGGGTAAGCCTAAAATAATATCTTCATTGATATCTTCAGTAATGACAAAATCATTAACAAGGCAGATATTATTATTGCAAATATGAGCTTTAGAAAGCTTAAAATTAATCTTCATCTTTTCTCCTGTTGCTGAGTAAAGACGAGTAGTACTTTTTTCTAAGTACTCGGTAGGAATTAATCCTTTGACCATACAGTTGCGATCAGCACCGGTATCAAAGAGGGCGACTTTGTTTAATACTAAGTCTTTGATAATGATCTTAATGGGTATATGGGCACTCAAAGATCTGATGTTAGTTATAGCTAACTGATCGGGGATGGCTTCAGAAGTTGCTCCAGCGGATGTGGATCCGGGGAACTGTCCTATGATGGGTTCTATTTCAATATCTTTTCCTAGATCGGGAAAATCATTGGGATTATTATCCTCAGAATAAGAGATGTATTTAAGGACTTGGTTAGTAAGGACGCTGAGTTCTATACTGCTAAGTCTGGTTCTGATTTTGCTAACCTCCTTCTTTAGGGAGTTAACTTCCTCTCTAAGTTCGGAAATAGAAGGTTCAACAGGTTTTTCGAATTTGGACATAACATTTTTCATGTTAAAAGGTTCTATGACTCTAGGTGGTTTCGTCTTACTGGAATTAAGAATGATATTCTTAAGTTCAGAAAGGTACTTGGTTTTGGCTTCTTCGTCAGTGATATGTTCAATGACGTCGAAGAGGGCTTCTCTAGTGTCGCTAGATAAAACACCTATGACTTACTTTGGGCAAGAGAAGAATATCCCACAATCAGGGCAATCGCCACCGGATTGGTATTGGTCAGAACTGTAGCTGAGGTTAATATCTTCCTCATCATTATACTCTTCACTAGAAGAGTCGGAGTACTGTTCTTCTAAAATGGAGAAAAGTTGTTCTTTGGTATCATCAGGAAAACCTAGTTGGTTGATCTTTTTCCTTTTCTTAGAGTCTGGGCAATTGTTAGCCATGTGGCCTGTTTTGCCACAATCCCAGCAGACGTCTTTTCCCTTAAAACTTCTTTTGGAAGAACTCTTACGGTGGGATTCCTTAGGTTTGTCCCGGGTTCTTCTAGACTTGGATCTATGAACTTTCTTAAAAGTAGATGAGCCCTTCTTCCTATAAGTGCTAGGTTCCCTTTTTCTAAAGGGAGGAATGGCTGTAACAAAGCCAAAGTCTTGACAAAAACTTCCTAGTTCGTTTTTAGAAGAGGTTTGATCCTTTTTAAGCTGATGTTTCAGCTTGAGATCAGTGCAAAGCTCTAGGCCTACGGTGTTAATAATACTAACGATATCTCCGTAAGTCATACTACTATAGGGGATTTTACCATCGCACCTATCCTTGATTTTGGTTCTAACCTTGTCGGCGAAGAGAGGGGGTAGACCACTAATAAATCTTTCTTTCCAAAAGTCATGGTTGCAGTCAGGTCGGATCATAACCTTAACTAAAAAGTATCTTTGTACCACCTGAAGTCAGTGAGCTTAGGGCAGGAAAGATTATTGAGGATTTCCAAGCTTCTATCTTGAAAGAGCTTGGGCTCGCCAACAAAGTGTTTGGCTATAAGGTAGAGGAGAGTTGCGCAAGCGTCCTCCTTTTGAACCTGAGTAACGGTGTCAACACCATTTTCAGTTTTGACAACAGACTCGGTGGCTGTAGCATTGTTGATGCTGCCTTGACATCTTCTGCGAGACAATTGTCCCACCAATGTCTGAGCATGCCAGTGAAACCTGCTGCGACCATAGTGGCAGCTTCTTTGTCATAGGCATTCCTAATTTTATAGGCGGTGATAGCAACCCCCATTTCATGGAGCTTATTGTAAATCTAGTGCTCGGCTAATCCGTCTATGTTCCATTCGGTAATACTTGTACCATCATGAGAGCTAGTTGATAGAAAAGTATTTTCTTCAAACTGCATGTCAGGAAAAGAAGGCTTTTGGGATTAATTCTTACGGGTATGAAACCGAGTGTTGGTAAGTTTACTAAGGTTTCTTCCCTCTTCTTGGATGGAGGTAAGGGTATCTCTTGGTTTGGTAATGGAGAATTTGGCTAGTTTTTCACTGATTTGTTCAAGGATTTTTCCCGAGGCATCAAAGTTTTCAGAAAGTTTGGGGAACTTATCTTTACTGAACTCGGTCATCTTAAAGATGGGATTGGTTTCGATAGTGCTGCTAGTACTGGCCTTAGAGGGGACAGGAATACTAGAGAGGTGAGTTTTTTCTTCTATCTGTCTAGAGATGACATGAAAAAGTTGGTTAGTGTAGTTGTTTTGCTCAACTACTTTGTCTATGTCTCCATTAGTGACCGGTTTAGAAGTCTGGTCAGAATTTTTCTCGCTATTAAGCTTGAAAGGAGAGGCTAAGATGACTTTATTGGAATGGGCAATTTTTATCCCTTCAAGAGGGGGAACAATAGACTCAACTATCCTATTGGACTGGGTATGCCATCTCTGTACGAGAACCTTTAAAGATTCTTGTTAATGGTCAAGCTTGCCGGTGATTTCAAACCACCTGAAGAACTCGATATCACATCGGATCCTCTTCATATCTTTGATCCAGTCTTTTCCGTAGAGGGACTGTTGTTTAGCATCATATGTGCCGAAATACCAGTCTCTCTTAGGTTTGTTCTTCGGGTCATCCCAAAGGGCTTTAAGGTCTTTGAGGTCTGGGGTGTAATCGTCATCGGATCTGATGACTTTACATCCAGGGTCTCCTAACATCTCTGAGGGCGTGGGACTATTATGGGAACTATCGGGTTCCTGATAATAGACTTTAGGGATTTCTTGAGAGAAATCAACCCCGACGACTTTGCCTTTAGCGTTGTCATCTTCATCACTTCCTCGTTCCCCCGGGAGTTTGGAAGTAGACGGTCTCGTAGAAGTCGATCTTCAATATGAAGACGCTCTACCATCAGTATCACCAAGAAACTTAAGATCTATCCATCCGTCAGGGTATTGGATAACCCTTTCGATTTGGGATCTTTCTGGGTGAAGAGGAAGAGGCTGAGTTATTGCCTCAAAATGCCAATCATTATTATGAAGGATGTCGTTCCATTTTAACAACCTTGGAACGAAAGTAGTTCCATGCTCTTGGTTGGCTTCCATGAGCATAGTAACTCCTTTGACATCTTCAATTCTAGCTTTAGGAGCTAGGGAGGTTGACATTAATCTATAATAAACTCTATAGATGATGGCTATTTCTCTAGTATTGATTTTACTATTCATGTTCTTGGTCTTGACATTAAGAGTCAAGGTATCCATAACATTAGGGTCGTTTATATCAACCGAAAAGTTTGGATAACAATTGAAGTAAACCGGGCCATTGGCTAGGTTACTTTGCAAGACTCCAAGAATAGAATCATCAAAATTAAGGAGACGGCCATCTCTGAGGATAGTACAAATAGGGACATTTAAACCTTTTCTAAAGAGAGGTTTTATAGCTACTTGGACCAAACCAATATGTAAATAGTTGAAAATAGATTTGTATCTATTAATGTCATGCTCCTTAAATATTCTAATAATTTCCAAGGAATTATTAATAGCAATAGTGGACTCACAGGTTTTAATATTATGCTTCTTAATGAAGATAAAATTACCTAGCTGGTAGATTTTTTTAAAAGGTTCTTCTGGTATACTCCAGTTTTGAAGGTTGTTTTCGAGATTGGCAATCCGAGTTGCCTGAGAAGAAATATTAACAGTATTCAAAATGTTATGAGTATCACTCATTGAGAAGAAATACTACCCGAAAGCATAGTTGGAAAAGATATTACTTAAACAAATTGGTATCAGAGCCATGTTGGCTGTGTATAAACTTAGCATGAGCAACTAAGTTTATATACTGTCGGGAAGCATGGAGGTTGATATTTTCATAAGAAATTAACTATTTTGACTATAATCTACTTCTTTAGTTTATTATTGTTCTTTATTTATCTTATTATACTGCTTGTATCCCGTGTGAGGTATCTATTTGTCTCTTTGGTTTGAGGTTTCTGATTAATATCCGGTTTAAGGTGTTGGTTAGCCGAGTGAAAGGTCGTTGCCAGGGTGTGCGTTAGACCTAGAGGTGATCCGTCCGCTAAGATAACCTCAGAGAGAAACAAGTGTAAAACCAATAGAACTCAGATGCTGCAGTACTTCTCAAGATTGATAAAGATCTTTAATTTTCTAAATTATTTTGATTATATTCTCTATACTTAGACTCAACTATCCTATTGGACTGGGTATGCCATCTCTGTACGAGAACCTTTAAAGATTCTTGTTGATGGTCAAGCTTGTCAGTGATTTCAAACCACCTGAAGAACTCGATGTCACATCAGATGGTCCTTTATCTTTCTAATTTTTGAAGGCTGGAATCCATCCTTTAACTCTTATCTCTTTGGACAAGTATCTAATTCTGTCGAATTCAAAGATGGTAAAACTCCAACTGATAATGTAGGAGACTCTTTTCTTAATAAAAAATTTACACAATTTTATGTGGTCTGGGAGAGTTGTAATCTCTTCTGTGACTTGAAATTCTTCATATCTGGGTATGAATTGTTTGGGCAAGATTTCTTTGGTTCCTCCGAAATAATTCCACCATTCGTAGAACCATCTGGGAATGATAGAACTTATGAATTCTGTGTTGTATTTGATAAACCAAGTATGTCCTGGACGAATATACATAAAATTGAACCAAGCATCTTTGTAGATGTACCAATTGTAGGTCTGGGGTCTATGCTACATGGAGAGGGCAATTGGTGTCTGGAGATGACCTACGATCCAGTCGAAGGGAGATAACACTTTCTTTATTGTTACTCTTGAGTATTGAATATACTCGGGATTTTTCTCATCATAGGTGTGCTCTACCTCGATGGAATCTGTGTCAGCTAGGATGGCTTCGAAGTAGAACCTTGTCTTTAGAGGATCATCTGTTTCAACAAAGTTGTTATCTGTGTAACAAGGCTCTGTGAGATCTTTAGGTTTCCAACCTTCATATTCTTTGTCCAATGCCATTAGAGGTAGTGATTGTGTGGCTTGAAACTCGAAGGTTTCTTCTTTTCCTTATGCCAGGGCTTCTTTGCCAGAAGCAGATGGGATTAATCTGGGATTTACCGCTTGAGAGAAAGACTCTGGGATCTTTATTTCATAACTCTTCTTTGTCAAAATCGAAGAGGTTGACTTAGGTTTTTTCGTTGATGTACTGGAGCTTGCAGTATTCTTTGGATCTGCTGGCTCTATTAATGCTGAATACCTGTTCTTGAAAATAGCATCTAAAGATGATGCTGGTGGCCCTGCTAGGGGAGGGAATCCTGTTCCTAGTTGTCCTGGAGATGGCACCAGGGGTCTTGGAGGCGGCAGCCTTGGTCTAAGTTGGGTCATCCCTGCTGATGGTATAAATGGGTGGACTGTCGCCTTCTTTGCTGGCGCAGGTCTGGCTCCTTTGGGACGAAAGCAGGATAAAAAGTGTGCAAGAGATCAAGAGTTAAAAGATAAAGAAAACTTACAAAGTTTTATTTATTTAACAAAGAGAAAACATTGCGGAATGCATAAAGGAGATTACAGGAGTAGTAAGTAAATATCAGAGAGGGATATTTTCGGATGCCTTCTCTTAACAGATTGAGAAGCCTTTTATAGACTAAAATTTAAAGTGAGTTCATCTGAAGTGAACAAGTGGAGGGCTGTGATGTTGCCGACAATTTTTGATGGCCAGCAGTTGGTGGACGGTGGGTCCCTTTGTCAAGATTCTTATCTTGAATAATAATGACACCTTTATAAAAGTAATTCCGGTCCTTTGGACCTCTACTTTTCTCAAGGGTCGTTTTACTATTCATAATAGTTTCCTTGAAAGCTTTGGTATGTTTTTGCTATTCCTCTGGGGCATAGCATGTCTCCTTTGTCATTGTCACTAGATGACTCAGCTTCCTTGATCATCTGCAACAAGTCTTCTTCCTCGAAGTCTTCAATATGGCTTAGGGCTTGTTGAAGCCTTGCTTTGAGTTGAGCTTTTGAGGGAGATGATGATGGCCTCTTTGGTCCTTTATCTTTCTGATTTTTGGAGGCTGGAATCCATCTTTTAAATCTTATCTCTTTGGACAAGTATCTAATTCTGTCGAATTCAAAAATGGTAAAACTCCAACTGATAATGTAGGAGACTCTTTTCTTAATAAAAAATTTACACAATTTTATGTGGTCTGGGAGAGTTGTAATTTCTTCTGTGACTTGAAATTCTTCATATCTGGGTATGAATTGTTTGGGCAAGATTTCTTTGGTTCCTCCGAAATAATTCCACCAGTCGTAGAACCATCTGGGAATGATAGAACTTATGAATTCTGTGCTGTATTTGATAAACCAAGTATGTCCTGGACGAACATACATAAAATTGAACCAAGCATCTTTGTAGATGTACCAATTGTAGGTCTGGGGTCTATGCTCCATGGAGAGGGCAATTGGTGTCTGGAGATGACCTACGATCAAGTCGAAGGGAGATAACACTTTCTTTATTGTTACTCTTGAGTATTGAATATACTCGGGATTTTTCTCATCATAGGTGTGCTCTACCTCGATGGAATCTGTGTCAGCTAGGATGGCTTTGAAGTAGAACCTTGTCTTTAGAGGATTATCTGTTTCAACAAAGTTGTTATCTGTGTAACAAGGCTCTGTGAGATCTTTAGGTTTCCAACCTTCATATTCTTTGTCCAATGCCATTAGAGGTAGTGATTGTGGCTTGAAACTCGAAGGTTTCTTCTTTTCCTTGTGCCAGGGCTTCTTTGCCAGAAGCAGATGGGATTAATCTGGGATTTACCGCTTGAGAGAAAGACTCTGGGATCTTTATTTCATAACTCTTCTTTGTCAAAATCGAAGAGGTTGACTTAGGTTTTTCCGTTGATGTACTGGAGCTTGCAGTATTCTTTGGATCTGCTGGCTCTATTAATGCTGAATACCTGTTCTTGAAAATAGCATCTAAAGATTATGCTGGTGGCCCTGCTAGGGGAGGGAATCCTGTTCCTAGTTGTCCTGGAGATGGCACCAGGGGTCTTGGAGGCGGCAGCCTTGGTCTAAGCTGGGTCATCCCTGCTGATGGTATAAATGGGTGGACTGTCGCCTTCTTTGCTGGCGCAGGTCTGGTTCCTTTGGGACGAAAGCAGGATAAAAAGTGTGCAAGAGATCAAGAGTTAAAAGATAAAGAAAACTTACAAAGTTTTATTTATTTAACAAAGAGAAAACATTGCGGAATGCATAAAGGAGATTACAGGAGTAGTAAGTAAATATCAGAGAGGGATATTTTCGGATGCCTTCTCTTAACAGATTGAGAAGCCTTTTATAGACTAAAATTTAAAGTGAGTTCATCTGAAGTGAACAAGTGGAGGGCTGTGATGTTGCCGACAATTTTTGATGGCCAGCAGTTGGTGGACGGTGGGTCCCTTTGTCAAGATTCTTATCTTGAATAATAATGACACCTTTATAAAAGTAATTCCGGTCCTTTGGACCTCTACTTTTCTCAAGGGTCGTTTTACTATTCATAATAGTTTCCTTGAAAGCTTTGGTATGTTTTTGCTATTCCTCTGGGGCATAGCATGTCTCCTTTGTCATTGTCACTAGATGACTCAGCTTCCTTGATCATCTGCAACAAGTCTTCTTCCTCGAAGTCTTCAATATGGCTTAGGGCTTGTTGAAGCCTTGCTTTGAGTTGAGCTTTTGAGGGAGATGATGATGGCCTCTTTGGTCCTTTATCTTTCTGATTTTTGGAGGCTGGAATCCATCTTTTAAATCTTATCTCTTTGGACAAGTATCTAATTCTGTCGAATTCAAAAATGGTAAAACTCCAACTGATAATGTAGGAGACTCTTTTCTTAATAAAAAATTTACACAATTTTATGTGGTCTGGGAGAGTTGTAATTTCTTCTGTGACTTGAAATTCTTCATATCTGGGTATGAATTGTTTGGGCAAGATTTCTTTGGTTCCTCCGAAATAATTCCACCAGTCGTAGAACCATCTGGGAATGATAGAACTTATGAATTCTGTGCTGTATTTGATAAACCAAGTATGTCCTGGACGAACATACATAAAATTGAACCAAGCATCTTTGTAGATGTACCAATTGTAGGTCTGGGGTCTATGCTCCATGGAGAGGGCAATTGGTGTCTGGAGATGACCTACG
The DNA here is from genome assembly GCA_003996215.1 of Jaltomata sinuosa. Lineage (NCBI taxonomy): Eukaryota > Viridiplantae > Streptophyta > Magnoliopsida > Solanales > Solanaceae > Jaltomata > Jaltomata sinuosa. Next base: position 138,743 of record QJPP01002720.1, on the reverse strand, counting down.
ATCCAGTCGAAGGGAGATAACACTTTCTTTATTGTTACTCTTGAGTATTGAATATACTCAAGATTTTTCTCATCATAGGTGTGCTCTACCTCGATGGAATCTGTGTCAGCTAGGATGGCTTCGAAGTAGAACCTTGTCTTTAGAGGATCATCTGTTTCAACAAAGTTGTTATCTGTGTAACAAGGCTCTGTGAGATCTTTAGGTTTCCAACCTTCATATTCTTTGTCCAATGCCATTAGAGGTAGTGATTGTGTGTCTTGAAACTCGAAGGTTTCTTCTTTTCCTTGTGCCAGGGCTTCTTTTCCAGAAGCAGATGGGATTAATCTGGGATTTACCGCTTGAGAGAAAGACTCTGGGATCTTTATTTCATAACTCTTCTTTGTCAAAATCGAAGAGGTTGACTTAGGTTTTTCTGTTGATGTACTGGAGCTTGCAGTATTCTTTGGATCTGCTGGCTCTATTAATGCTGAATACCTGTTCTTGAAAATAGCATCTAAAGATGATGCTGGTGGCCCTACTAGGGGAGGGAATCCTGTTCCTAGTTGTCCTGGAGATGGCACCAGGGGTCTTGGAGGCGGCAGTCTTGGTCTAAGCTGGGTCATCCCTGCTGATGGTAAAAATGGGTAGACTGTCGCCTTCTTTGCTGGCGCAGGTCTGGCTCCTTTGAAGGGAGAATTGGGACGATGAGGTTTACTCATGTTGATTCTGCAAAAATTCTCTAGTTAGGAAATTTGGAAGGGAATTGTTTTCTCCTTTAATAAATTCGATTTGAAAATCAAAACTAGAAAGCAGAGCTTGCCATCTAGCAAAAATCTGTTTGGAAACAATGTTTTTAACATCCTTTTGAAAAATCTCTTTAGCGGATTTACAATCCACTCTGAGTAAAAACTCTTTATTTATCAAGTCATCTTGAAACTTGGTAATACATAGTACTATAGACAAAATTTCTTTTTTGACCGTACTGTAATTGTTTTGGGCAGAATTCCAGACTCCTGATGTGAATCTAACTAAAACTTCTTTAGTACTTGGAGGGACCTTTTGTTTAAGGATTCCTCCGTAGCCGATATCGGAAGCATCGGTTTCAACAATGATAAAGGCTTCAGGATTAGAAATTCCTAGGCAAGGGAGGTTTTGGACGAGTCTTTTGACTTTCTTGATAGCATTAGTCTGATCAATACTCCAAGGTACAGGGTTTTTTCTAAGTCTTTTGTAAAGGGGTTCACAAACCTGTCTAATGTTGGGGATGAAGTCGTCCACATAGTTAAGGCTGCCTAAAAACCTTTGAAGCTGGGTTTTGTCAGTGATTTCATCAGGAAATTTCGCAGAGAACTCAATGGCCCTGCAAATGGGTCTATGACTTCCTTGATAAAGGTCATGACCTAAGAACCTAATTTTGGTTTGAAAAAGCTTAATTTTCTTGGCGTTAATGACAAGGACATTGGTCTTAACAATCTTAAAGAAGGTACTAAGATGTTTAAAATGAGAATCGATGTCCTCGGAAAATATTAAAACATCATCTATGTAGACTATAGACATATGGCTATGAGGATTAAACATATTGTTCATAATATTTTGAAATTCAGAGGGGGCGTTCTTGAGCCCAAAAGGTAAGACGTTCCATTCATAATGCCCAAAAGGAACATTGAATGCCATCTTGTATTTGTCCTTTTCTGCAATTTGGATTTGCCAGAACCCAGATTTCATGTCGAACTTGCTATAGAGGTTGGCTCTATAAGTTCGTTTCAAAAGATCTCTTTTGTTAGGGATCGGGTGGCGGATCCATTTAAGGATAGCATTGAGTGGCTTGTAATTAATCACAAGCCGGGGAGAACCTCTTTCCTTTTCTGCGCTGTTATTAACATAAAAGGCAGTGCAGCTCCAAGGAGAATTAGAGGGTCGGATAATACCATTTTTTAATAAATGATTTATCTCAGTTTTGCAAACATTCATCATGCTTTGATTCATCTGAATTGGTCTAGACTTTGTGGGAATAGATAATTCAGTGAAATCAGCTATGTATGGGAGTTCAACCAAATGCCTTTTTCGTTCCCAAAAGGCATTAGGGAAATCTGAGCAAATTTCTTTTATAAAACTGTTTTCAAGATTGGCAATCTTAGTTACCATTCCCGGGGTTTTTAAAATTTGTTCAATTTCTTTGATCTTGATTTCCTTTTGTAAATAAAATATATGACTAGAAAGACGATTTATTCTAAAGATGGTTTTTTCTTTAATAAAATCCTGTTCTTTAAGAGAAAGAGTTTTAACAAAAGGAAAGAATAATTCCTGCTCAAGGACAGTAGAATGAATACCATCAAAATTATCAGTATAAGGTTTTATCTGATTAATAAAGGGTAAGCCTAAAATAATATCTTCATTGATATCTTCAGTAATGACAAAATCATTAACAAGGCAGATATTATTATTGCAAATATGAGCTTTAGAAAGCTTAAAATTAATCTTCATCTTTTCTCCTGTTGCTGAGTAAAGACGAGTAGTACTTTTTTCTAAGTACTCGGTAGGAATTAAACCTTTGACCATACAGTTGCGATCAGCACCGGTATCGAAGAGGGCGACTTTGTTTAATACTAAGTCTTTGATAATGATCTTAATGGGTATATGGGCACTCAAAGATATGATGTTAGTTATAGCTAACTGATCGGGGATGGCTTCAGAAGTTTCTCCAGCGGATGTGGATCCGGGGAACTGTCCTATGATGGGTTCTATTTCAATAGCTTTTCCTAGATCGGGAAAATCATTGGGATTATTATCCTCAGAATAAGAGATGTCTTTAAGGACTTGGCTAGTAAGGACGCTGAGATCTATACTGCTAAGTCTGGTTCTGATTTCGCTAACCTCCTTCTTTAGGGAGTTAACTTCCTCTCTAAGTTCGGAAACAGAAGGTTCAGCAGGTTTTTCGAATCTGGACATAATATTTTTCATGTTAAAAGGTTCTATGACTCTAGGTGGTCGTCTTACTGGAATTAAGAATGATATTCTTAAGTTCAGAAAGGTACTTGGTTTTGGCTTCTTCGTCAGTGATATGTTCAATGACGTCGAAGAGGGCTTCTCTAGTGTCGCTAGATAAAACACCTATGACTTGCTTTGGGAAAGAGCAGAATATCCCACAATCAGGGCAATCGCCACCGGATTGGGATTGGTCAGAACTGTAGCTGAGGTTAATATCTTCCTCATCACTATACTCTTCACTGGAAGAGTCAGAGTACTGTTCTTCTAAAATGGAGAAAAGTTGTTCTTTGGTATCATCAGGAAAACCTAGTTGGTTGATCTTTTTCCTTTTCTTAGAGTCTGGGCAATTGTTAGCCATATGGCCTGTTTTGCCACAATCCCAGCAGACGTCTTTTCCCTTAAACGTCTTTTGGAAGAACTCTTACGGTGGGATTCCTTAGGTTTGTCCCGGGTTCTTCTAGACTTGGATCTATGAACTTTCTTAGAAGTAGATGAGCCCTTCTTCCTAGAAGTGCTAGGTTCCCTTTTTCTAGAGGGAGGAATGGCTGTAACAAAGCCAAAGTTTTCACAAAAACTTCCTAGTTCGTTTTTAGAAGAGGTTTGATCCTTTTTAAGCTGATGTTTCAGCTTCAGATCAGTGCAAAGCTCTAGGCCTACGGTGTTAATAATACTAACGATATCTCCGTAAGTCATACTACTATAGGGGATTTTACCATCGCACCTATCCTTGATTTTGGTTCTAACCTTGTCGGGGAAGAGAGGGGGTAGACCACTAATAAATCTTTCTTTCCAAAATTCATGGTTGCAGTCAGGTCAGATCATAACCTTAACTAAAAAGTATCTTTGTACCACCTGAAGTCAGTGAGCTTAGGGCAGGAAAGATTATTGAGGATTTCCAAGCTTCTATCTTGAAAGAGCTTGGGCTCGCCAACAAAGTGTTTGGCTATAAGGTAGAGGAGAGTTGCGCAAGCATCCTCCTTTTGAACCTGAGTAACGGTGTCAACACCATTTTCAGTTTTGACAACAGACTCGGTGGTTGTAGCATTGTTGATGGCTGCCTTGACATCTTCTGCGAGACAATTGTCCCACCAATGTCTGAGCATGCCAGTGAAACCTGCTGCGACCATAGTGGCGGCTTCTTTGTCAGAGGTATTCCTAATTTTATAGGCGGTGATAGCAACTCCCATTTCATGGACCTTATTATAAATCTGGTGCTCGGCTAATCCGTCTATGTTCCATTCGGTAATACCTGTACCATCATGAGAGCTAGTTGAAAGAAAAGTATTTTCTTCAAACTGCATGTCAGGAAAAGAAGGCTTTTGGTAGTAATTCTTACGGGTATGAAACCGAGTGTTGGTAAGTTTACTAAGGTTTTTCCCTCTTCTTGGATGGCGGTAAGGGTATCTCTTGGTTTGGTAATGGAGAATTTGGCTAGTTTTTCACTGATTTGTTCAAGGATTTTTCCCGAGGCATCAAAGTTTTCAGAAAGTTTGGGGAACTTATCCTTACTGAACTCGGTCATCTTAAAGATGGGATTGGTTTTGATAGTGCTGCTAGTACTGGCCTTAGAGGGGACAGGAATACTAGAGAGGTGAGTTTTTTCTTCTATCTGTCTAGAGATGACATGAAAAAGTTGGTTAGTGTAGTTGTTTTGTTCAACTACTTTGTCTATGTCTCCATTAGTGACGGGTTTAGAAGTCTGGTCAGAATTTTTCTCGCTATTAAGCTTGAAATGAGAGGCTAAGATGACTTTATTGGAATGGGCAATTTTTATCCCTTCAAGAGGGGGAACAATAGACTCAACTATCCTATTGGACTGGGTATGCCATCTCTGTACGAGAACCTTTAAAGATTCTTGTTGATGGTCAAGCTTGCCGGTGATTTCAAACCACCTGAAGAACTCGATGTCACATCGGATCCTCTTCATATCTTTGATCCAGTCTTTTCCGTAGAGGGACTGTTGTTTAGCATCATATGTGCCAAAATACCAGTCTCTCTTAGGTTTGTTCTTCGGGTCATCCCAAAGGGCTTTAAGGGCTTTGAGGTCTGGGGTGTAATCGTCATCGGATCTGATGACTTTACATACAGGGTCTCCTAACATCTCTGAGGGCGTGGGACTATTATGGGAACTACCGGGTTCCTGATAATGGACTTTAGGGATTTCTTGAGAGAAATCAACCCCGACGACTTTGCCTTTAGCGTTGTCATCTTCATCACTTCCTCGTTCCCCCGGGGGTTTGGAAGTAGACGGTCTCGTAGAAGTCGATCTTCGATATGAAGACGCTCTACCATCAGTTTCACCAAGAAACTTAAGATCTATCGATCCGTTAGGGTATTGGATAACCCTTTCGATTTGGGATCTTTCTGGGTGAAGAGGAAGAGGCTGAGTTATTGCCTCAAAATGCCAATCATTATTATGAAGGATGTCGTTCCATTTTAACAACCTTGGAACGAAAGTAGTGCCATGCTCTTGGTTGGCTTCCATGAGCATAGTAACTCCTTTGACATCTTCAATTCTAGCTTTAGGAGCTAGGGAGGTTGACATTAATCTATACTAAACTCTATAGATGATGGCTATTTCTCTAGTATTGATTTTACTATTCATGTTCTTGGTCTTGACATTAAGAGTCAAGGTATCCATAACATTAGGGTCGTTTATATCAACCGAAAAGTGTGGATAACAATTGAAGTAAACCGGGACATTGGCTAGGTTACTTTGCAAGACTCCAAGAATAGAATCATCAAAATTAAGGAGACGGCCATCTCTGAGGATAGTACAAATAGGGACATTTAAACCTTTTCTAAAGAGAGGTTTTATAGCTACTTGGACCAAACCAATATGTAAATAGTTGAAAATAGATTTGTATCTATTAATGTCATGCTCCTTAAACATTCTAATAATTTCCAAGGAATTATTAATAGCAATAGTGGACTCACAGGTTTTAATATTATGCTTCTTAATGAAGCTAAAATTACCTAGGTGGTAGATTTTTTTAAAAGGTTCTCCTGGTATACTCCAGTTTTGAAGGTTGTTTTCGAGATTGGCAATCCGAGTTGCCTGAGAAGAAATATTAACAGTATTCAAAATATTTTGAGTATCACTCATTGAGAAGAATTACTACCGGAAATCATAGTTGGAAAATATATTACTTAAACAAATTAAGTATAGAGAATATAATCAAAATAATTTAGAAAATTAAAGATCTTTATCAATCTTGAGAAGTACTGCAGCATCTGAGTTCTATTGGTTTTACACTTGTTTCTCTTTGAGGTTATCTTAGCGGAGGGATCACCTCAAGGTCTAACGCACACCCTGGCAACGACCTTTCACTCGGCTAACCAACACCTTAAACTGGATATTAATCGGAAACCTCAAACAAAAGAGACAAATAGATACCTCACACGGGATACAAGCAGTATAATAAGATAAATAAAGAACAATAATAAACTAAAGAAATAGATTATAGTCAAAATAGTTAATTTCTTATGAAAATATCAACCTCCATGCTTCTCGGCAGTATATAAACTTAGTTGCTCATGCTAAGTTTATACACAGCCAACATGGCTCTGATACCAATTTGTCGGCAACATCACAGCCCTCCACTTGTTCACTTCAGATGAACTCACTTTAAATTTTAGTCTATAAAAGGCTTTCAATCTGTTAAGAGAAGGCATCCGAAAATATCCCTTTCTGATATTTACTTACTACTCTTGTAATCTCCTTTATGCATTCCGCAATGTTTTCTCTTTGTTAAATAAATAAATCTTTGTAAGTTTTCTTTATCTTTTAACTCTTGATCTCTTGCACACTTTTTATCCTGCTTTCGTCCCAAATTGGTAGAGCACACCTATGATGAGAAAAATCCCGAGTATATTCAATAGTACATCAACGGAAAAACCAGAAACAGATGATCCTCTAAAGACAAGGTTCTACTTCGACGCCATCCTAGCTGACACAGATTCCATCGAGGTAGAGCACACCTATGATGAGAAAAATCCCCAGTATATTCACTACTCAAGAGTAACAAGAAAGAAAGTGTTATCTCCCTTCGACTGGATCGTAGGTCATCTCCAGAAAGTGTTTTCTTACTGATTTGAGGTGGCATTAGACTCAGTCGGACCGAGCAGCATAGATGTTTTACTACTGTTTTAGACCCAATTATGCCCAGGCACCCTTGGTGTGGTTTTTGAGAAATTTTTCACTGTTTTAGACCCGGTTATGCCCGGTCACCCTTGGTGGGGGTTTTGAGACATTTTCCACTGTTTTAGACCTGGACAGAGTCTGGGCATGCATATGTGAGACTTTAGTCTCCGGCTTGAATCCAGACTTACTCCTGACGATATTTTCGATATTAAGTTATAGTATGGGGTCTGGGACCTCCATGGACTTTGTTGTTCTAGGCCTGGGGCTTTGGGTTGCGTGTGCCGGAGAAGGGGTATACGAGTGAGTAGAGGTATATGGGCAGTGTCCTTCCATTGAACCTACCTACTGGTCCCGTAGGCGCCGGAAGAGGTACATACATGGTTACTATTCCACTCGGTTTTCATTATGCATCATATCATTCATTGTTTGATGCTCCACCCGTGTTTGCTATTTATTGAGTGCACGCTCTGGTTGTTTAGGCTGCCGGAGGATTTGTTTTCATTTGTTTGCGTTCCACGATTGTATGGGCGGTCGGGGGACTGTAGGTAGACTCTTGCTACTTTATCACAGTATTAACCCCCGTTATGGTTATATTTATGAGATTGGATACTACGAGGTTGTTAGTTTTTGACTTGAGATTGGTATGATTAATTTGGTTATTAATTCATGTTTTCCGAGCATGCCTATCTGTATTCCTTTCCTCCCTTCCCTTGTACTTGAGGTTACCGGTATACCGTCCATTTCTGAAACTTATTAGGTATATACTGTTATTGCAAGGACCCTAGGTGCGTCATTTTCTACTTTCACTTGTGCCTGTTGTGTATATATTCTACTTGCTAGCCTTGTATGTTGTTTTCATTGTCTTTCCTCTGGGCTAGTTCCTTTGTGCCTTTCTGTAGATTTCTGTGACTACTTGGTTCTATTTTGTTTGTTACTACGCTTTTATCTTATATGTGCCCAGTCGGCCTATGATATCTACTAGGTACCTTATGCTTCATATTTGGTGCTCATACTACTCTCTGCATCTTCAGGTGTAGATCCTCGTGTGAGCCATCACCGCTAGCTCATGGGAGACTCATGCTTGGAGATTTTGGACTGTCCCAAACTGAGGGTGAGCTCTTGGCGACCGGAGCTATATTTTAGTTTATCTTTTGGTTTATATACTTTAGTACTACTTGGAGACATTTGTGTATATATATATTATTTTGGACCCATTTGTACTTATCATATGTAGATCTGGCTCTATACTATGATACCAGATTTTGGGTTTGGTTTAGCTTCCGCATATGTATGTATATGTTTGGGTAATCTATTTTCTTCATCTTGTTCCCTTGCTTCCGCTTATTAAACTGCTCTACCGCTTAAATTGATAGATAGTAACCCATTACTAATTGTTTTGGGCTACGGGTATTAGTTTGCCTACTAAGGGGTTATAGGTTCCATCATGACCAAGGAATTGGGTCGTGATAGCTTGGTATCAGAGCCCTAGTTTCACCAGTGTCATTGATATAGGAGCCAATGTCTGGTAAAGTCCCACGGATCAGGACAGAGACGTCCGTATTCAATCTTCGGGAGGCTATAGTTACATCTTAGGAAAAATGGACTTTTTTTGCTTCTATCTTGTGTGTAGTATCCTTGAAAGTTTCTGGAAATCTCACTTATTCTGGTTCACTCTTCCGCATATGGTTCATACGAGGTCTTCAGCTTCTGTCGGGGGAGAGCCTCCTGCCCTTGTGCCTCCGACTCCAGTTAAGGGCTAGGGTGGATGCAAGGGTAGGGCTAGAGGTCATCCCGGAGCAACAGAACCAGCTAGAGCTACTAGAGTTGAGATAGAGCCCGAGATTGACTATGAGCCAGAGTTTGTTCCTGATCTGCAGCGTGTGGACCCAGGGATAGCCCTGGCACTACCAGTTCCAGAACCAGTTTCTGTCCTAGCTTCTTCACTAGCTCAGTCTTTGGATATTCGGTGTTTACTTATTAAGCTTTTGGGTATGATTGGGGAGAGACCTTCTGAGGTAGCATAGACATCCACTCAGGGGGTATCCCTGGGTGCATCAAGTTCAGGAGCGCAGCCGACCACTGTGGCTCCCCATGCCAAGGTTATTCTGATTACCTTAGTTGCATAGCCTCTTGCCCTCTGCCCCGTTATAACAGAGGCAGAGCAGAAGGCGTTGGTTAGATTCTTGATATTGGCACCTCTATGGTTTGCTAGCACTTCTGGGCAGGACCCACATGATTTTATTACTACCTGCGAAGAGATATTGTATCATTTGGGGTTATTGGATACTCACGGGGTTGGCTATACTACATATCAGCTGGAGGGCCCAATGAAGTTAAGGTGGAGGGCCAAGGTTGCTTGCAGACCATCATTGTCACCTTCTTTGGCTTGGTCTGAGTTTTATGAGGCCTTTATGGCCAAGTTCTTTCCATAGAGCGTCAGAGAGCATCGCAGAGAGGAGTTCACTAGACTTGCTTAGGATACTATGACCATCTCACCATACAAGACTCATTTCTATTAGCTTGCTCTATTTGGGGCCATGATTATTCCTACTAAGTCTGATAGAGTCCGTAGGTTTGTTTGGGTGATACAGAGATAGTTTAGAGAGCCTATAGAGATATTGGTTGCTAGTGGTCGATCATTCTAGGCCATTACGGACTATGCCCGTACTGTAGAGGATTTGCATCGTCATGACACCGAGGCTGGAGATAAGAGGCCTCGATATCAGGGTGGCTATAGTGGTTCTAGACATGGTGGTAGAGGTTCAGGCTAGTGGGACCGGAGTTATCAGACACAGCAGCACCAGGGTCATTCCAGTCGACTAGTTCATGCTTTACTTTAGATTTTCGGTAGTACTCAGTTTGAGTAGGGTCATAGTAGCCATCAGGGATACAGTGGTCAGTCTTCGAGGAGTGAAGCTTCTGGGGCATCAGGCCGTGGTGGCCATACACGTTCTGTTGGTTCATCCCGATTGAGTAGGTCATCAGGGGCTTGTTTCACCTGTGGTATTATTGGTTATTTTTCTAGAGATTTCCCCCAGAAGAGTGCAGTTCAGCCAGCAGCTCCGCTGGCTTAGCCTATTCGCTCAGTTCAACCACTGGCTCGAGGAGGTAGTGGTCAGGGTAGAGTTAATGCTCCATGTGGCAGATCAGGTAGTAGGGATAGCGGTCGAGTAGGTAGAGGTCGTTATCAGTTTTATATGGTCCCTGGGAGACCAGAGGCAGAGGCCTCGAATTCTGTGATTATAGGTACAATTTATGCGTGCCATCAGTCTGCTATGGCTTTATTTGATCCCGAATCTACATATTCTTATGTATCTACCTATATTATGCCTTGTTTAGGGTTGGATAGTTAGCCATTATCTGTGCCTATTTCTGTTTCAACCCCAGTAGGAGATTCTTTAGTAGTGGATCGGGTTGTGAGATCTTGCTTGATATTTGTTGTTGATTTGTAGACTTGGGGTGAATTTATGATCCTCGATATGTTAGATTTTGATGTGATACTGCGCATGGACTAGTTATCCCCTCATCGCGCAGTGTTGGATTGTTATGCCAAGACTGTTACCATTGCCGTGCATGGTGTATCCCCAGTTATGTGGCAGGGTTCTGTCATCCGTGCACTATCTGGGATCATCTCTTGTCTTTGAGCTAGGAAATTAATTTCCCATGGCTGTTTAGCTTATCTAGCATATATCCGAGATGCTAGTGCTAACCCTTCGTCTCCTTAGTTTGTCCCTATGGTTAAAGGCTTCCTAGATGTGTTTCCTACTGACCTTCCAGGACTTCCACCTGAGAGAGAATTTGACTTCACCATTGAGTTAGAACTGGGCACTAGGCCCATCTCTAGTTCTCCTTACCGTATGGCTCCTTCTTAAGTGAGGGAGCTTAAGGAGCAGCTCCAGGCTTTGTTAGCTAAGGGGTCATTAGACCGAGTGTGTCTCCTTAGGGTGCTCTTATTCTCTTCGTAAAGAAAGAGGGTTGGGTCGATGCAGATGTGTATTAATTATCGGCAGCTAAATAAGGTGATAGTTAAGAATAAATATCTGATGCCCAGGATTGATGACTTGTTTGACCAGCTTCAGGGTTCTGCCGTGTTTTTGAAGTTTCATTTGAGGTTCGGCTACCATCAATTCAGGGTTAGGTCAGAGGACATCCCTAAGATAGTATTCAGGACACGTTATGGCCATTATGAGTTCCTGGTGATGTCTTTTAGATTGAAAATTCCCCTGCAACTTTCATGGACTTGATGCACAGGGTGCTTAGCCCGTACATGTATATGTTCATAATAGTCTTCATTGATGACATTCTAATATACTCGAGGAGTAGATATGAGCATGAGCAGCACTTGAGGACTGTACTTCAGACTTTGAGAGATCATCAGTTTTATGCAAAGTTCTCAAAGTGTGAGTTTTGGGTTGAGTTTGTTGCTTTCCTAGGGCACATGGTGACTAAGGATGTGATTAAAGTGGATCTCGGTAAGATTTCGCGGTTTGTGATTGGCTTAGATCTTCTACTGCCACCGAGGTTCGCAGCTTTGTTAGGTTTGTGGGTTACTACAAATGGTTTATTCAGGGATTTTCTTCCATAGCAGCACCCTTGACTATGCTGACTAGGAAAGATGTCCCATTTTAGTGGTTGGATCAGTGCGAGGATAGCTTCTATATGCTTAAGTACTTATTGACTTCAACTCCAGTTTTTACCTTACCGATCGATGGTCAGAGTTTTACCGTGTATTGTGATACTTCCGGGGTTGGTCTTGGTTGTGTGTTGATGCAACAGGGTCGGGTGATAGCTTGAGAATTGAGGTAGCTGAACGTTCATGAGTGAAACTACCCTACTAATGACTTAGAGTTGGCGGTGGTAGTCTTCGCGCTCAAGATCTGGAGGCACTACTTAAATGGAGTTCATTGTGAGATATTCACCAATCACCGTAGTCTTTAGTACATTATAAGTTAGCGAGAGCTGAACTTAAGGCAGAGGAGATGGATTGAGCTACTGAAGGACTATGATTTTACTATTCTATACAATCTGGCAAGGAAAATGTGGTAGTGGATGCCTTTAGTCGGAAGGCGGTGGGTATGGGCAGCCTTGCTTCACTTTCAGTTTTGGAGTGACCGTTAGCCCTGGACATCCAGTCCTTGGCTAACCGTTTGGTTAGGATTGACTTGTCGTATCCTAGAATAATTCTTGCCAGTGTTGAGGTTCGTTCTACTCTGGTTGATCAGAATCAGAGCTTACAGTTCACGGATCAGAGTTTGTGTGACCTTCATGATCAGGTAGTTCGGGGTGAGGCCAGCTGGGCTACTTTGGGTTCTGATGGTATTCTGAGGTTTGGTGGTCGACTTTGTGTTTCGAGAATTGGAGATTTTATTCAGTTGATACTTCGTGAGGCACATTGTTCTAGATACTTCATTCCTCCTAGTGCAGCAAAGATGTATAGAGATTTGAGACAACTTTACTGGTTGAGCGGTATGAAGTGGGACATAACAGAGTTCGTATCTCGATGCTTGAACAATAGGTTAAGTTTGAGCACGGAAAGCCTGGTGGTTTGATGCAGTGACTTCCCATTCTTGAGTGGAAGTGGGAAGGGATTACTATGGATTTTATGGTTGGTTGGCCTTGTACTTCTCGAGGTTTTGATTCCATTTGGGTGATTGTGGATCGTTTGACTAGGTCAGCCCACTTCTTTCCGGTTCAGACTTCCTATGGTGCTGAGAGGTTAGCTCAAATTTAAATTCGGGAGTTTGTTCGGTTGCACGGGGTCCCAACTTCTATCATTTCAGACCGCGACACTCACTTCACATCCCAGTTTTGGAAAGCTATACAGAGGGATTTGGGTACAGAGGTTCAGCTTAGTACTGCTTTCCACCGTCATACAGATGGCCAATCCGAGAGGACGATTCAGGTCCTGAAGGACATGCTTCGGTCCTGTGTTCTTGACTTTGGAGGTTCATGGGATCATTTTATGCCTTTGGCCGTGTTTTCTTATAATAATATCTTTCATTTGAGCATCGACATTGCACCTTTCAAGGCCTTGTATGGTAGGAGTTTCATATCTCTGATTTGTTGGTTTGATGGATTAGAGTCCAGACCGCAGAGTAAAGATTTTCTTAAAGATTCCTTGGACCAAGTCCATTTGATTCAGGATAGACTTAAAGAAGCCCAAAGTAGACAAAAGAGCTACGCTGACCATAGACTTCATGACTTGGAGTTCAGTGTTGATGATTTGGTGTTCCTTTGAGTATCACACGTGAAGGGCATGATGAGATTTGTCGGCAGGGCAAGCTTAACCCCAAGTTCATTGGGCCATTTGAGATTCTCCACAGGGTTGGTAGTGTGGCCTACATGTTAGCTTTGCCCCCAATGTTTTCAGCTGTGCATCCCATTTTTCATGTCTCGATGTTGCACCGGTATGTTCTAGATGAGTCTCATTTGTTACATTGGGATTCAATCTAGATTGATGAGAGTTTATCCTTTATTGAGGAGCCGATTGCTATTCTGGCCAGAGATATTAGGAGATTGAGATCTAGGGAGATTCCGATTATCAAAGTTCAATTCAGGCATCATTCAGTCAAGGATGCTACTTGGGAGACTGAGAGTGAGTTGCGTTCCCAGTATCCCCAGTTGTTCGAGCCTTCAGATACTCCCTTTTTCTTGACTTTTGAGGACAAAAGTCTTTTGAGTAGTGGATGTTGTGTTGACCCTTTCGGTCATCTTTGCATTTGCATATTCATTGTAAGTTAGACCTTCCCTGTAGCTGCCCCAAGTCATATATGGCTAGCTGGTACTGGTAGTTTGGTGCCCTATTTGTTCGTTTGGTTGTTTTGGCCGTTTGCCTATTTAGAGCCTTAACTTAGAATATCGTTGACTTTAGTCAACATTCTTAGATAACATGCTCAAAATTGAATTTTGACAGTTCCGTTAGAACCAGAGCATTGAGTTTGGTCTAGTTAGACCTTTAGTCGAAGCCTGAGAACTTCCAGTGTGGATTTTGTGTTACTTTGTCTATTTTTAGGCCATTTAGAGTTGAAAGTGTAAATTTGGTCAACTTTTGAGGATCAGAGTGTCAGATTCGGAATCCGATGATTCCATCAGCTCTGAAATGTTGATTTTAGGTTAGGTAGGTGGTTGGTTTGGGATCCGGGCAAGCCGGGCTCATTTTGGCTAGTTAGTTGGTTTTAGATTGCATTGACTTGGGTCAAGATTTCTCCGAAATAACCTCGTAGGAAAGTTTTGTCATTTTTGTAGAGTCTGGAATGTCATTTCCACTCTATTAGCATTATTGGTTTTTGAATATCGGGTTCTAATCGTGCCCGGAACACCCCGTGGAAATTCTTAGTGCAACTGGTCTTAGTGCAGTTGCAGGCCTTTAGCGCCAACGGAGCCCAGGCAGCGCGATCGTGCTAGCCTGAGGCTGGCTCTTATGCGTGATGGTGCTAAGCTAGCTACAACGGCGCCTAGGTTATCGCCTGCCTGCCAGCATCAATGGTGCCCCTCTGCGCGCGATCGCGCCTTGGCGCCTGCCTCCCTTAGCGCCATACGCGATAGCGCTGACCGGCATCCATAACTATATATCTCTTGATATTACGATTTTCTAGGTTTGTGCCTTCATTATTCCATGTCCAAAACTCATTTTCCTCTCAACCAAGTTGCTCTAAACAGCTTCCAGACTTGGAATTACATTATATTGAAGAGAAAATTATCTCCCTTAATTTATTTTGTAAGTCTTCTTTCCCAATCCTTCCATTTTTCCTCCATTGTTGAACCTCCATGGTTGTAATTCTAAAAGCTTGGTTTCCCCTTCAAGAATCTGCCTCATTGGAGTTGCATGTCCCATAAACTCCATGATTTAATTTCCTTAGAGTGTTGCTCTCATTTTTGTAAGCTTCCTTGCTCAAATTCCGATTTTGGTTCTTAAAATTCCTTCTTTAAATCCCCTCTTGAGCGGGCTGTTTTTGAGCTTTTCCCTTGGTCAAAATTGCTCATTTTGGAGCATGTCATCTTGGCATCATTGTGGTTATCGTTCTTTTTTTCATTTTTGGTTTCGAGTTGTGGGCCCCGCAGGCCTGCTTTTGACCTGGATTTTGACCCGGATACAATTTCAGCATTATGGGTATTGTTAGTCTCATTTTAATGTATTATTTATGTTTTTGATATGTTGATCATCATTCAGGGTTTGTCAGAGCAATTCAGGCTTGGATATCATTATCCCAGCAGCTTGTCATCAGACGACAAGTAGGTTACAGTCTAAAATCCCTAGACTTAGCATATATCAGATAAAATTATACTAACTGACATCCTTGAGTTGGGTTATTAGCTTGGCACCACAAACCTTGACAACTTTTCCATGATTCGCCTTGTTTTTTTTCGCCGTTGTATGTAGTATTATTCTTATTTGCAATTATCACCCTTATGGTCTGGTGTGGCCTTGTTTTGACTCTGGATAATAGATGGTGAGTTTTTCGGGGGTGCCTGTGAATCCCGAGCATCGTTATCATGATATTATGCTGGCTATTTATGTTGTAGAGTGATTAGAGCCTGTGTAGGGTCAATAGGTTGCTTGTGAGCTGCTGGGAGGCTAGTTGTGTTGATCATATCATGCCCATGCATATAATGAGGATTTCCTACTACATCTTACAATGGTTTTGGATTCGGGCCTACTGGTATCGATTTTCTAAACTTTGCATAGCCCTGGGGGCCTATTTTTGATGGAAATGAATTGGGATGGTTTGACTTAACATGTGGATCTTCTTAGGGAAAAAGAGAGTTAAATTATGATTTCTATCATCAGTTTTACTACTAATGCTAGAATCGGCAGGGCCATAGTGCTAGTTCAGTTTTCTTCCTGATTTGAGGTGGTATTAAACTCGGTCGGACCGAGCACCAAAGATGTTTTACTACTGTTTTAGACCCGGTTATGCCCGGGCACCCTTGGTGGGGTTTTTGAGACATTTTCCTCTGTTTTAGACTAGGACAAAGTCTGGGCATGCATATTTGAGACTTGAGTCTCCAGCTTGAATCTGGACTTACTCTGGATGATATTTTCGATATTGAGTTATAGTATGGGGTTCGAGACCTCCATGGACCTTGTCGTTCTGGGCCTGAGCTTTGGGATGCGTGTGCCAGAGGAGGGGTATTTGGTGGAGTAGAGGTATACGGGCAGTGTCATTCCATGGAACCTACCTACTGGGCCCTTAGGCATCGGAAGAGGTACATACGGGGTTACTATTCCACTCGGTTTCCATTATGCATCATATAATTCATTATTTGAGACTCCACCCTTGTTTGCTGTTTGTTGAGTGTACACTCCAGTTGTATGGGCGGCCCTTTGTTTTCACTTGTTTGCATTTCTTGGTTATATGGGCAGCCAAAGGACTGTAGGTAGACACTTGTTACTTTATCAAGGTATTATCCCCTGTTACGGTTATATTTATGAGATTGGATACTGCGAGGTTGTTAGTTTTTTACTTGAGATTGGTATGACTAATTTGGTTATTAATTTCTATTTTCTGAGCATGCCTATACTTATTCCTCTCCTCCCTTCCATTATCCACTTCTGAAACTTATTATGTATATACTGTTATTACAAGAACCCCAGGTGCATCGTTTTCTACTTTCACCTGTGTCTGTTGTGTATATATTCTACTTGCTAGCCTTGTATGTTGTTTCTGTTGTCTTCCCTCTGGGCTAGTTCCTGTGTGCCTTTTTGTAGATTTCTGTTACTACTTGTTTCTATTCTGTTTGTTACTACACTTTTATCTTATATGTGCCCAGTCGGCCTATGATACCTATTGGGTACCTTATGCTTCGTATTTGGTGCTCATACTATACTTTGCATCTTCGTATTTAGTGTGAGCCATTGCCGCTAGCTCATGGGAGACTCGTGCTTGGTGATTTTTTACTGTCCCGGACTGAGGGTGAGCTCTTTGTGACCGCCTCTAGCTTTTAGTTTATCTTTTGGTTTATGTACTCTATTAATACTCGGAGACATCTGTGTATATATATTATTTTGGACCCATTCGTACTTTTCATATGTAGATCCGGCTCTATACTATAATACCAGGTTTGGGTTTGGTTTAGCTTCCGCATATGTATGTATATATTCTTGTTATTTATTTTCTTCATGTTGTTCCCTTTATTTCGCTTATTAAATAGCTCTTCCACTTAAAATGTTCGATAGTAGCCCATTACTAAATGTGCTGGACTACGGGGATTGGTTCGCCTACTGGGGGTTGTAGGTGCCATCATGACTGAGAAATTAGGTCGTGACATATCTGGACTTCAAAAATTATATATTACTTGTATGAAAGTGTACACTTGTGTGTGCGTTAGGACACAATAAGTTTTTGGTGCCATTGCCGGGGACTTAAAAATTAATTATTTATCTAAGTTAGACTTTTTCTTTTTTATTTATTTGAGTTTTTGTATATTTTTTATTTTATTGTATAAATAGTTTATTTTTTTTATTTTACTACGCTTTTCAACATGAAATCTTGGGATAAATATTGGTTGAATAATGAAGTACTATTCATATGTTGGTATCCTTATCAATTCTATAGAGGACCCTACCAGAATATCAATTGTCATTATATTCAAGAGAGTGGGTTGTGTGCACCTACCCAATCTTTTAATTTGAATGTATGTCGTATATGTGGTGGTCAGGATGACCATTAAAATGGTTGTCCTAACCCTTATTCCCCTCCTCTCGAGCCTCTACTATGATTCTTCTATTATTTGTGATGTTGGCAGGAGTAATGAAGTGAAGGGTGCGGAATATGAGGATCATCTCATTGATATGCTGAAGCAAATGGAGCAGCAAGCAAAACAGAGTGAAGCCATCGAGAGAATGCGTTTCCAACTCACAGAGATACATGCTATGGCTAAAACTTGTATTGATCAGAAAGTTATGGTCTTAGGCGACAAACCTCTAGAAGAAGAAGAAAGTGAATCCCTACTAGTGAGCCAATCTTGGCTAAGGGACCAAGAGCAAAAAATTAAATTTCACGAGTTTCTCTATGATAATCTTGCAAACGTGACGACACAACTGATAAAAGGAAGAGTTTAGCTCAGGCATGAGATAGATCAATTTGGCTCAGATATCCATTACTTGGAGGATCACTTGAAGAATAAGGTTGAGGCGTCTGAGACCGAATCATAAATTATTTAGGATACTGACTAACTAGTGGAGTAGAAAGAGGAATTCCAACCATTCAACTGTACTTTATTCAATAGTTCTGATGTTGAGGAGCTGTACAAAAGTGAGCATGTCATAAACAATGCATGTTTTGAGATAGAACATGTTGGACATCATTCTAACTATTTTTCTTCTTTATGTTTGGATGATGACATAAGAATTGAGTCATCTGAACAAGTGGAGATGTGTGTAGATGAGGAACATGGACCTTATCTTCTAAAATTTTCCACAACAAAGAGACAAAATGACATTCCTCACTTAAGGGCCAAGAAGTGCAATATGCGACATCATTTGCTTGGTTTCTTCATCTTTTTACCACCGCCCCTTGAGTAGAGCAGAAAATTTGATACAAAATTAGGAGTGCAATTCATATCTTCAAAGTTGAAGGAAAAGTGATGAAATTAATGGTGTTATGGAACGACCTTAAATCAAGCGCTTATTGGGAGGCAACCCAATTTGTAGTGTAACTTCTTATTTTTATTTTTTTATAGTGTAACTTTTTTGTGTTGGTTTGTTTGGAAGGTTTGGGAAAGTCTGAATACCCGAATTTGCAAGCTAAGGAGCATGGTTTAATCTTAAGTGTAGGGTCGTTCGCCCCTTTGTTTCCTTGTGAAGAAATATGTTGCTAGCGAGGTCCTAGAGGGCCTCGAGGAGTATCTCTCACTCTTCTTATTCATCTTTTTCTATAAATTACTTTGGAGACAAAGTATGATTTTAAGTGTGGGGTGGGAAATCTTCCATAATTTGTGAGTCAATGGTGACTATGTCATAGGATTTTGTCATGACCTGATTTCTCAGGTCATGATGGTACCTACAACCCCCAAGTAGGCGAACCAATCCCCGTAGCCTGGAATGGTTAGTAATGGGCTACTACCTAACCAATAACATACAACAACCAGAAATAAGCGGAAGATGAATATAAAGATAAGACACGCAGAAGCATCAACCAAAATATATATACAAATAATACTACACCAACCCCATGACTTGGTATCGACAGTACAGAAGCTTCTAATAGAGTAACAGTGCTAGAATTAACAAAATACAACATAAATCTATCTCCGAAAGTACAAGGAGCAATAGTACAACATATAATATGTAGACAAGCCCGACCGTCAGGTGCTCACCCTAGTCTCGAACCTCCCAAAATCTGCACGAGTCCCCAACGCAATCAACGGCGAAAGCTCAACTAATATCTGTACCAAAAAGATGCAGAAGTGTAGTATGAGCAATAAGACAACGGGTACTCAGTAGGCATCATTGGCCGATAGAGTACATATAAGATATAAAAATAGTAATAAGCAGAATATGAGAATGCAGTCACGGAAGCAAGGAAGAAGCACAAGGAACTAGCACAAGGAATAATCAACCAAGAGCTATAAGTATACATGCTAGCACAAACATATACATAACACTGAAACACAGGTGTAAGGAAGAAGAACGCACCTCTAATACTTGTAACAACAATATAAGTAAATAAAGAGACAGAGAGAGAGTTGAGAAAATGGCGGTATATCGGTAACCTCAAGTAAAATGAAAAGAAGGAAAGTAGTCTAACATACTCAAGGTGGAATCAACAAGCATAAGTAAATCATAACACCAATCCAACTTCAAGATAGCATAAGTGGGAATCCACCTTATAAGTACAACCCTAGTATGGGATAACTAACCCACTATAGCCGAGAAAAACTACTCAAATCCTAATAAGAATAGAACCAGTAACTCACAATCTGCTCAGAAAGCCACACAAAAGTGCCTCAATAGGATAGGACTCCCTAGCCCTCTCAATAATCAAAATCCCATAACCGGAGCCTCAACGGGATAATAACCGCTAAATCACCAAGAAACAAGGACCATAACTAGCTCTATAAAGTGAAAAGAGAAATCTAAACTACCTACAGTCCCAACGCCTGCCCATACAACCGAGGAACGCAATCAAGTGAAAACAAACCCTATGACCGCCCATACAACTGGATCGTACATTGAACACACAACAAACAAAAATGGAATCGACATGCCAAATGCATGATAATGATATGATATAGAAGTAATTGGTATGTTCCCCCTCAGGTACCTCAAGGGCCCATATAGAGGCAGGGCCCATGGAAGGACTATACCCTTATGCCTCAATTATGCCATACACCCCTCGTACGACACACGCAACCCAAGACCCTAGGTTCTAGATCGACAGGGTCCATTGAGGTCTACTAGTCGACCACATACATCTCCCAGCAATCTCAAATAGTAGCTCAAAACTAGAAACCTCATAGTATATGCCCGGGATCAAACCAGGTCTAAAACAAAAGTAGTTAATCTCAAAAGACCCTCTCAAAGGGTGCCTGAAGTGTACTCAGGTCTAAATCAGTGATAAAAGTCCCAATAACCCTCTCAGAGGGTGCCTAGAGCGTATTTGGGTCTAGATCAATCAGAAATCAAGTCTAGTGCCCTGCCTAGCAGAGCCTAGTATCAGTAGGAAATCATGTCTAGTACTCTGCCCAGTAGAGCCTCGTATCAGTAGAACATTAGGTCTAGTACTCTGCGTAGCAGAGCCTAGTATCAGTAGAAAATCAAGGCTAGTGCTCTGCCTAGCAGAGCCTAATATCAGTAGGACATCAAGTGTGAAATCATCCAAAATCCCATTTTTATCATCAAGTATACCAAAAATGGGCCCCCGGGTCCATGCAAGTTTAGAAAAACCATCTATAGTAGCTCGTAGCCAAAACCTAAGTAAAACATTCAGGGAAAACCTCTTTCATAGATGATATGCTCACACACAAATATAAATTAGCCCAATGGCTCACAAACATTCCTACCAGCCCTGCACAGGCTCCAAAGCTACTCAACAAATATAACCAGCCTAAAAGGATATCTCTATGTCCGGGACTCGCGAACATTCCAAAATCACCCACCGTCTATGTTCCAGAGTCAATACTAGGCCTCACAGGACCATAAGGGTGATATACAATACTACACGAATACTAAAATCAGCGTATGAAATAAACATACAGAAAAGGTGGACAAGGTCTGGGGAACCAACCTATAATAACCCACATAAGGATGCTAATTATTGCAGTTATAGCCTATATACGCAGAGTCTAGGTAAGGAAAGCCATAACCTACCTGTCATCCGATGACTAGCTGCGGGAATGGCGTTGTACAGGCTTGAACTGCTCTGGGAAGCTCCAATTCGTTAAACCCAATAATTTATACTTCAAAATAAGACTAACGATACCTATATTTCTATAATAATAGCCGGATCAAAATTTTGATCACGAAAGGGCCCGTGGGCCTCACAACCCAAAACCAAAAACAAAAAACACACATGTGTTCCTTACTATCTGGGGAGCACATGCTCAAAAATTGAGCGGAAACAGACAGCCATTGGGGCTCAAAACAGCCCGCCCAAGCCAAGAAATAAAAGAGGAAATTCAAGCAATAAATTTGGAAATTAGTCAAAAGATACTTACCACAATGAGAAGGAAATCTAAGGAAGTGAAAACACCGATCCCACAAACATGCAAGCCTAAGAAATAGATTCTACATGGAATTTCCAAGATTTGAGAACTAGCAACAATGGAGATTTATGCAATGGAGAAGGAGCAAATTTTGGGGAAGAAGAATGTCACACCCCGAGGTTACCCCCAAGACGTAACACGGGACTCGGGACCACGAGGATCCCAAGCTAACCCTTGGTCATAGCATTCTCAAGCATAACAAAGAAACAATACATAGTGGAAGCATCAACATAAATCCTAAAACTGGAAGACATATCATAACTGTAGAGTCGAATAGAAAATACAACTCAGAAATCATCTCATAAGGTCTATGTCTGAAAAGCCTCTAATACTGTCATAGAGAGTTGTTTGGACAACACCCCCCAAATAACTCAAACATATAAAAATAAAGAAGACAATAAAATGAGGTGGAGCCTAGACCTCCGACTATGAGGACTCACCAATAGCTAGGTAGGAGTAATCGGATCTCTAGCCACGGATCTGAGTAGGAGTACTTGAGTCTGCATCATAAAAGGATGCAGCGCAATATGCGTTAGTACTATGGAATGTACTAAGTATGTGAGCAATGCATAAGTAAGGAAAACATGTTTTAAAATGATCTGATTTCATAAAGAAGGACCATAAAGCAAAATACATGAAACAAGGCTTAATTTTCATAACTTAGATTCATATAATTTCATAGCTTGAAAATAATACATGGGAGTTTCTCTTAACCGACATTAAACCATGCTGAGCTACATGGAGTTCAGTTTCTATCACCCACACTGAAAGAGTTGTCCTAACCGGCCAAGGTTAGAACTATTTCGTACCAGGATCCTGTCATAATAAGCCTCAACATGGGCAACCTACGGTGGCAGCATAGTTTTAGACTTGGATTGTCTGAACCATCGTCTCTCGGTGCTAAATACTACTACAAAAACATAATAATAACATGACCTCACATACGTGCGACATATCTAATGTCAACTTGTTCATACTTGTTCATACTTGTTCATACCCCGGATCGTCATACTACTCATGAGTTTTAGTTTAGTAAATAGCTCATGAGTAGTGATGGAACATCGCGTGTCTTGCCTTGCATCATATTTCATATCATGGAAAAACTTTCATACTTCATTACTTGTAAAATTTTGCATAGCTCTAGTTCAATTTTCATAAAACATATGTTTTCATAGAATCATAAGAACTAGGCATGCAACTTCATAATTACCTAATGGCCATGATATCTAATCGTGCCAACATTCTCTTGAAAAACATGCAAATTCATGTGTTTATGCTAGAAATCAACTTTCATGCTTGGGATTTTAAAATCAACAAGAGAATCATAATTAAATCATGGGTAATCAATAGAAAACAATAAAATTTAAACATAGAAACTGATTTCATAAACTTTCTCCAATTTTAGATCAAAACCCTAATTCATAACTTCATAATTCAACTTAAGACTTGGGGATTTTGGGCACAAGGGTGAAAGGAACCCATTGTTAAAAGCCCACATACCTTGGTGGAAGATTACCCACTTGATTGGAAAAGAATTAGGAGACTTGACTTGAAGCTTGGAGACTTGATCTTGAAGGAGGATTTCCTTTTTGAGTGAAGAATTAGGAGCTTAAGATAGACTTAGGATAATATGGGTGAAAAACCTTCTAAAAGTAGTCAAAAAGACTTCACTTAATACATAATAGGGTGGGAAATGACCAAAATGACCCTGGGTTTTAATTAAGAAGAAGCTGGAATTTTGGTCAACTTCAGTGTCCACTAGTGGAGTCTACGAGTAGTATACTTTTCCATGACTAGTGGACTGCTAGTCTTGGAAGCTGCCTGAAAGTCAACCTGCAGAAGGCATTCTACGGTGCAACAGGATGACTCGTGGAAACTTCCATGAGTCGTGGAATCTAGTCGTGGGACTTAGACTAGGAAGTCAGTCTGCAGAACACTTTCCATGAGTCAATAGGACGACTCGTGGAAGCTTCCACGAGCCATAGGGTCGGGTCGTGGAAGTCAGGAAAATATTTTGCCTCTGATGGAGTTCCACGAGTCAACAACACGACTCGTAGAAAGTTCCACGAGTCAACAGCATGACTCGTAGAAAGTTCATGAGTAGTGGAAGTGACTCGTGGAAATTATTACTGAAGCTGGTCTGCAGGGCTGGGATCACGACTCCCTTACACGACTCGTGGACTTGGCTCGTAGTCCCTGAAACTTGGTTTTTTTTTGAAGTTTTTAACTTAGATAACTGGGTACGTGTACGGGGTGTTACAATATCCCCCCCTTGGGATCATTCGTCCTCAAATTAAGGCTAGACAAGGAAACTGAGGGGAAAACAGCCCAACCAAACATCAAAACATGGAAATCAAGGGGTAATCATAAAACCAGAACTTCTCAACCTGAAAACATGATAAACTAACTTCGTAAAACATGGATGCATGCTAAAATCATGATAGGAACTGATGGAGAAGAATCATTGGGATATATTAAGGAGGAAACTAGTACCTCAAGCTGGAACTGAATCGGAAGGAAAGAGATGAGGATATTTGGCCTTCATGGCCTCCTCCGCTTCCCAAGTAGCACCCTTAACAAGTTGGTTCCTCTAAAGGACTTTTACCGAAATGACTTCTTTGTTTCGCATTTTATGAACCTGACGATCAAGGATCTCTATGGGAACCTCCTCATAGGTGAGACTATCCTTCACGCCCACATCTTCCAAAGGAACAATCAAGCTCGGATCACCAACACACTTCTTCAACAAGGAAACATGAAAAACTGGATGAACCACTTCCAACTCCGTTGGCAACTCCAACTCATAAGATACACTACCAACTCTCCATGAAATCCGATAAGGACCTACAAAATGGGGACTAAGTTTTCCTTTCTTGCCAAACCTTATTAGACCCTTCATGGGTGACACCTTAAGGAAAACCCAATCATCAACTTCAAATTCTAACTCCCTCCTCCGCACATCCGCATAAGATTTTTGTCGACTCTGAGCGGTCTTCAACCTTTCCCGAATAAGATGAACTTTCTCCATAGTCTCATGCACAGAATATGAACCAATCAAGGTTGCCTCACCAACCTTGAACCAACCAATAGGAGATCTACACCTTCGGCCATAAAGTTCCTCATATGGAGCCATCTGGATACTAGAGTGAAAGTTGTTGTTGTAGGCAAACTCGATAAGAGGTAAGTGATCATCCAAATTTCCTTTGAAGTTAATAACACAAGCCCTCAACATATCCTCCAAATTCTGAATAGTACGCTCGGCCAGGCCACCCGTCTGAGGTTGAAAAATGGTGCTAAGCTTCACCTTAATACCAAGACCTTTCTGAAATGACCTCCAAAATTGAGATGTAAATTGAGGACCTCTATCCGAAATGATAGACAAAGGAACACCATGCAATTGGACTATCTCCCGAAGGTAGAGTCTGGCATAATCATCCGCGGTATCCGTAGTCTTAACAACCAAGAAATGGGATAACTTGGTCATCTGGTCGACAATCACCCAAATGGAGTCATGTTTCCTTCAAGTACGAGGCAAACCCGCAATAAAGTCCATATTGATTGCTTCTCATTTCCAAGTGGGAAGGTCAATATCCTGAAGCATACCACCTGTCCTTTGATGTTCCACTTTTACCTGTTGATAGTTGGGACACTCAGCCACAAACCCGACTATATCTTTCTTTATACCATTCCACCAAAAGACTTCTCGTAGGTCACGATACATCTTAGTGGAACCCGAATGAATGGAGTATCTAGAACTGTGAGCCTCGGACAAAATCTGTTGTCTCAACCTATCAACATCTGGCACACACAATCGACCTTGATAACGAAGCACACCATCTCCCCCTTGCGAGAAAACCTCAACCCTTTGCTAACGAACTGCACCCTTAAGCTTAAGTAGAACGGGATCTTGGTCTTGCTTGGCTTTCACCTCAGCCACTAAGGATGATTCAGCACGATTAGTCATAATCACACCACCCTCGGTCGAGTACATAAGGCGAACTCCCAACCGAGCGAGTATATGAACTTCTTTAACCAACTCCTTCTTCCCATCTTCAATGGAAGTTACACTTCGCATGGACAATCTACTCAAAGCATCCGCCACAACGTTGGCCTTACCCGAATGGTAAAGCACACTCATATCATAATCTTTAAGGAGTTCAAGCCATCTCTTTTGTCGCAAATTCAACTCCTTCTGAATGAACACATATTGAAGACTTTTATGATCGGTGAAAGCATCCACATGCTCACCATACAAGTAGTGTCTCCTAATCTTCAAAGCAAAAACCACGGTCGCTAGCTCAAGATCATGAATGGGATAGTTATTCTCATGAGTCTTAAGCTGTCTAGAAGCAGAAGCAATCACTTTACCGCGTTTCATAAAAACATAACCCAAACCAATTCTGGAGGCATCACAATACACAACAAAATCATCTAATCCCTCAGCTAGAGCTAACACTGGAGCTGTAGTCAATCGAGTCTTCAACTCCTGAAAACTTTTCTCACAAGAGTCGAACAACTGGAACTTTACCTTTTTCTGAGTCAATTGGGTCAATGGGGAAGCAAAGGAAGAAAACCCTTCCACAATCCTCCTATAGTAACCAGCCAAGCCAAAGAAAATTCTAATATTATACGAAGAAGTGGGTCTAGGCCAGTTCTTAACTGCTTTATTTTTTTGACAGTCAACCCGAATACCATCACTAGTCACAATATGACCCAGAAAAGCAACCGACTGCATCCAAAACTCGCACTTGCTAAACTTAGCAAACAACTTCCTATGCTTGAGAGTTTGCAACACAACTCTCAAGTGATTTGCATGCTCCTCCTCACTCCGAGAGTAGATGAGGATATCATCAATGAAAACAATCACGAACATATCCAAATACTGTTTAAACACTTGGTTCATCAAATCCATAAAAGCTACATGAGCAATCGTTAGACCAAAAGACATAACAACAAACTCATAATGACCATACCGAGTCCTGAAGGCTATCTTTAAGATATCACGTTCCTGAACCCGAAGCTGATGAAAACTGGATCTAAGGTCGATTTTGGAGAAGAAACTAGCACCCTGAAGCTAATTGAACAAGTCATCAATCCTAGGAATGGGATACTTATTTTTGATTGTGACCTTGTTCAATTGACGGTAATCAACACATATCCTAAGAGATCTATCCTTCTTCCGAACAAACAAAACTAAGGCACCCAAGGAGAAATACTACGCCTGATGAAACCCTTATCAAGCAAGTCTTTCAACTGATATTTCAACTCTTTAAGTTCTGCGGAGGCCATTCTATAGGGAGGAATAGAGATAAGATTCATATCCAGAAGAAGATCTATCCCAAAGTCAATTTCGCGCTCG
This sequence comes from Jaltomata sinuosa, assembly GCA_003996215.1. NCBI lineage: Eukaryota > Viridiplantae > Streptophyta > Magnoliopsida > Solanales > Solanaceae > Jaltomata > Jaltomata sinuosa. The sequence continues at coordinate 111,567 of QJPP01002720.1, read as the reverse complement.
GGAGGAACTCCAGGCAAATCATCGGGGAACACTTCTAGGAATTCATTCAAAATAGGAACAGACTGAATAGTTGGGGTCTTGGACTCCGTGTCCATAATCCAAACTATATGATAGACATAACCCTTAGAAATCATCTTCCTAGCTTTAAGATAAGACATGAAACGACCCTTCGAAGAAGAGGGACTACCCTACCATTCTAGGACAGGTTCATTAGGAAACTTGAAACTAACCACACAAGTGCGGCAATCAACTGAGGCATAACATGCATACAACCAATCCATACCAAGAATAAAATCAAAATTCGTCATCTCCAACTCTATTAAATCCGCTGAAGTATCTCTATGAAGGACTGAGATAGGTCAATTTTGATAAACTCTTTCAGCTAAGACTGACTCACCAATAGGAGTAGAAACATAAAAGGGTTCTAAAAGCAATTCAGGATGAATCTCGAACTTACACGCCACATAAGGGGTTAGAAAAGATAAGGATGCACCGGGGTCTAAAAAGGCATACACATCAAGAGAGAAGACTTTCAACATACCGGTAACTACATCAGGAGAACTCTCCTTATCTTGGCGGGAGGACATAGCATAAAGACAGTCTTGGCGCTGACCACCAAAACTAGAAGTTGTGCCCTGCGGGGTTGGTCTACCACCTGAAGCTGTTGGAGAGGACTGAGTCCTACCACCTCCCTGCCCCTTGTTAGCTAAAGGGCAATCTTTGAGCAAGGGCCCAGTCTGTCCATAACCATAGCATGCACCCAAGCCGAAACGACACTCTCTCAGGTGATTGAGCCCAGACTTGGGATTGCCCCTTAGCAAAAGTTCCCTGAGATTGGGAATAAGAACCAAACCCTCTACCACTCTGATCACGATGAGGCTTCTGAGCCTGGATAGAAGCATTAGCAGAAGAGTGAACAGGACCTGATTAATTCTTTTGGAATGAAGAGCGATGTCCACCTCCGGACCTATGATGACCAAAACTCGATCCCTCGGATCTAACTCTCTTGTTCTCCCTTGCCATCTCCCTAAGCTTGTCACCCTCCATCTGAAGGGCATGAGTCATGAGATGAGAGATGTTCATGTCACTCAACAACAAAGCAGACCTACACTCCTTCTTCACCATATCAGAAACACCATAGATGAATTTGCTCATTTGATCATGCGGGTCCGCTACCATGGAGGGAGCATATCTAGACAACTAAGTGAACTTTAAACTATACTCTTGCACTAATATCGAACCTTGTCTCAAGTTCACAAATTCCTCCACTTTTGCTTGCCTCAACTCACGGGGAAAGAACCTATCAAGAAAAGCCCTCTCAGAACATTCCCAAGTCGTGGGAATCGGATCCATCACCCTAGCCTACTTCTATTGCGTGAACCAAATATGAGCCACATCCTTGAGTTGATACGATGAAAGCTCCACACAATCAAAACCCGCTACTTATATAACCTCAAAGATCTTCTTCACTTCATCAATAAAGTTAAGCGGATCCTCTCCAACTTTCGAACCCCAAAACTCCGGTGGGTTCATATGGATGAAATCATGAACTCGGACTGCTACCCTACCTTGAGGATGAGTGGGGGCATGAGCCTATTGATTTGCCAAAGTCTGAGCCAATAGGTGAATAACATTCCTAAACTCATCATTCGTGACATCGGGAATCAAAACTTGAGGAGCAGCATTTTGAGCGGCTCGGGGAAGCATAGCACATCGAGGAGGCATAATCTGAAACGCATAAGATAAGAATTAGAGGAATATTAGACTTAAGCTCTATCGCATGATGTGATCAGGAAAGAAGAGAAGTTTCTTTTCTAAGACACCTCATATCTCCCCTTTCATATGTATGGCGCGCTTCACACACCTGAAAGAGACTCTACTCGATGCGGCTTTCAAACATCCTAGGACTCTTGAACCTGAGGCTTTGATACCAAGTTTGTAAAACCCCGAGGTTATCCCCTAGACGTAACACGGGACTCGGGACCATGAAGATCCCAAGCTAACCCTTGGTCATAGCATTCTCAAGCATAACAAAGATACAAGACATAGCGGAAGCATCAACATAAATTCTAAAACCGAAAGACATATCATAAATGTAGAGTCGAATAAAAAATACAACTCAGAAATCATCTCATAAGGTCTATGTCTGAAAAGCCTCTAATATTATCATAGAGAGTTGTTGGGACAACACCCCCCAACTAACTCGAACATCTGAAAAGAAAGAAGATAATACACTGAGGTGGAGCCTAGCCCTTGGACTATGAGGACTCACCAATAGCTAGGTAGGAGTGGTCGGATCTCTATCCACGGATCTGAGTAGGAGTACCTGAGTCTGCATCATAAAAGGATGCAGCGCAATATGCGTTAGTACTATTGAATGTACTAAGTATGTGAGCGATGCATAAGTAAGGAAAACATGTTTTAAAATGATCTAATTCCATAAAGAAGGACCATAAGCCAAAATCAAGGTATAAAGCAAAATACATAAAACAAGGCTTAATTGTCATAACTTAGATTCATATAATTTCATAGCTTGAAAATAATATGTGGGAGTTTCTCTTAACTGACATTAACCTATGCTGAGCTACATGGAGTTCAGTTTCTTGCACCCACATTAAAAGAGTTGTCCTAACCTTCAAGGTTAGAACCATTTCGTACCAGGATCCTGTCATAATAACCCTCAACACGGGCAACCTATGGTGGCAGCATAGTTTTGGACTTGTGTCTGAACCTTCATCTCTCGGTGCTAAATACTACTCTCAAAACATAATAATAACATAAGCGCATATACGTGTGACATATCTAATGCCAACTTGTTCATACTTGTTCATACTTGTTCATACCCCCGGATCGTTATACTACTCATGAGTTTTAGTTTAGAAAATAGCTCATGAGTAGTGATGGAACATCGGGTGTCTTGCCTTGCATCATATTTTCATATCATGGAAAAACTTGCATACTTCATGACTTGTAAAATTTTGCATATCTCTAGTTCAATTTTAATAAAACATATGTTTTCATAGAATCATAAGAACTAGGCATGCAACTTCATAATTACATAATGGCCATGATATATAATCGTGCCATCATTCTCTTGAAAACATGCAAATTCATGGGTTTATGCTAGAAATCAACTTGCATGCTTGGGGTTTTAAAATCAAAAAGAGAATCATAATTAAATCATGGGTAATCAATAGAAAACAATAAATTTAAACATAGAAACTGATTTCTTAAACTTTCCCCAATCTTAGATCAAAACCCTAATTCATAACTTCATAATTCAACTTAAGACTTGGGGATTTTGGGCACAAGGGTGAAAGGAACCCACTGTTAAAAGCCCACATACCTTGGTGAAAGATTACCTACTTGATTCGAAAAGAATTAGGAGACTTGACTTGGCGCTTGGAGACTTGAGCTTGAAGGAGGATTTCCTTTTTGAGTAAAGAATGAGGATCTTAAGATAGACTTAGGATAATATGGGTAAAAACCCTTCTAAAAGTAGTCAAAATGACTTCACTTAATACATAATAGGTTGGGAAATGACCAAAATATTTTGGAATTTTGGTATGACTTCAGTGTCCACGAGTGGAGTCTATGACTCATTGACTTTTCCACGACTCGTGGACTGCTAGTCGTGGAAGCTGCCTAAAAGTCAACCTGCAAAAGGCATTCTATGGTTCAACTGGACAACTCATGGAAACTTCCATGAGTCGTGGAATCCAGTCATGGGACTCAGACTAGGAAGTCAGTCTGCAGAAGACTTTCCACGAGTCAACAGGATGACTCGTGGAAGATTCCACGAGCCGTAGGGTCAGGTCGTGGAAGTCAGGAAAATATTTGGCCTCTGATGGAGTTCCACGAGTCAACAACACTACTCGTAGAAAGTTCCACAAGTTGTGGAAGTCAGTACTGAAGCTGGTCTGCAGGGCTGGGATCACGAGTCCCTTCCATGACTCATGGAACCTTTCACGACTAGTGGACTTGACTCGTGGTCCCTGAAACTTGGATTTTTCTAAAGTTTTTAACTTAGATAACTGGGTACGTGTACGGGGTGTTACAAAGAACATACCAAACTCAACCAAGAAGCGAGGATTGCCATCTAAATTGATGGATTCTCCAAGCTAGGATTGAAAGGAGTACTTTGGTAGAGGGGATTTTGTATTTGGAGTTGGGAATAATTTAGAAATGGAGCTGGAAAAATGAAAGGATCGAAAAAAAATATAGTTGCTGGTCGTTGGTCAGTGCTATCGTGCTAAAAGAGCGTGATCGCGCTGAAGGAAAAGTCACAGACCAGTGGTATCACGCTATAAGAGCGCGTTCTCGCTGAAGCGAAAATCACAGGCCACTGTTATCGAGTTTAAGGAGCACGATCGTGCTGAAGGACACCAGAACCAGAAAAACCAGCAACAACCAAAACTTCTACGGGGCATTTTGGGAACAATCAGAACCCGATAATATAAAACAAATAGATCTATTAGAGTGAAAACAACGTTACTCAACGAAATCGATGAACCTTCAATACGAGGTCATTTCGGAAGAATGTTGACTTAAGTCAACAGTAGCTAATGCCAACCAAACACCCAAAATGAGCTCGGCTTATTCGGAACCCGAACCAACCAACTAACTAAAATAAACTTGGCATTCCGGAGCTAACAGCACTGCCAGAATTTTCATCCGAGGTTGTCTTCTCCGAATGTTGACTAAAGTCAACCCAACAAGCCCAACTGGCTTGAAAATACAGAATAACAGAGAATTCCAAGGTGAAAGGCTCCCGGATCCCGACCAAAGATCCCTCTAGATCAAAGTCCATGCTCTGGAGCTAGCAGAACTGTCGGAATTTGATTCCGAGCATGTTCACCAAGAATGTTGACTAAAGTCAACGATTTTAAAGCTTTAAGCTCTAAAACAAGAAACGGCCAAGAAGACCAAACCAACGGCCCAGGCACCGAACTACCGATCCCAGCAAGCCATAAATGACTTGGGGCCACTACATGCAAGCTTTAACGATACAAGAAAGGCAAAAATGCATAAATGACCGAAAAGGTCATCACATATTTTTTTTATTTGAGTAAAAAAAACACAAAAGATTTTTTATTATTTCTTTTTTTATTAATTTTTTTAAAGCTGCATATTTCATCCACCCCTTAGTTTTTCTTATAGCCTCGGTTCTTTTTCGAGGGGAGTCTCTTTGAACAGGGTAGTTTTTTTTTTAGAGTATCTTCTTCTTTTTTAAGAGTAGTTTTTTTGGAGAAAAAAATAAAAGACCCTTTTGACTTGTTTGATACTAGCAATTTAGGCCTGAATTTGATTAGTACTTTTCTATGATTGCTTGAATGATAATATAATAGCAAACTTTTTGACATATAGGCTCATAGTGGTGACTCTGTATATATAGCTTATTCTTATTTTGTAGTTCGCTATGACCCTGTCTATCTTAGAAGTAGAATTGATCCATCTTGATTGATACTTGTGCCATGAGTGATGAGGATTCTTGTATATTCCATATTTGGCATCTTAGTCTAGAACTTGACCTGCATGTTATTGAAGTGAAATAAAAAGTGTTGCTCTATTTAGAAGATGATAATAGGCTTTCTTTGATATGTCTTGTGAATTTTAGCCTTTTGAGATATTTATTTTACTAGTTATCCCTTTGAGTTTGTAGCCTTTTGTATGGTAGCTATATTTTTACCTTGATCTATTTTATTGAATCCCTAATTTTTTCATTCTGCTTCTTTGAGTACTATAGCATAGACTAGGTTAAAATTATTAAATCTGAAGAAAGGGGATGGTTGAGTAAAAAAGGTGACCAATGATAGCTACACAGTGTTGAAAAGACCCTCTTAGAAATAATGTGAGATGATAAAAAAGAGATGAAAAAAAATTGCTTGGAAAAAACTAAATTGTATGAGTTAGAGTCCGTCTTTGGGGTTAGGATATTAGAAGTTTTTTTTTTTAGTTTATATCTTATATAATGATCAGGAATAGTACTTGATGTTATGAATTGCTACATGGCATAATTGTTTGTATCAACCAAAGTGATGGCATTCCTAATTTAATTATTGAGATGGGCTTTAATGTTTGCTCGAGGAGGAGCAAAAGTCTAAGTGTGGGGTGGTGATGTGAGGCTAAAAGTACATATATTTAATCATTATTTACCTCACATTTAGTCTATTGACTGTCGTTTTTGAGCATTTAATTTTATGAATTATTCTTATGTTGGATATTTTATTGGTAGGATTAAAATGGTGTGTAGAGGGAGAAATTTGGAGAAGAAATGAATTAAAAAGGAGAAATCATATAAGGAAATCAAGGAGGTAGCTTAATAGATTAAATTCAATATAATATTAATCTTTATATGTAATGAAATATATGCAACAAAGTGAATTGGAATTTGGAACGAGATACATGCCAGTTGGAAAGTTATGAAAACCATAGACAAAACCCATAAAAAGCAGCGACTGGAGCAGCAGTTGGGGCGGTGCGGCTAATTGTTACTGCATTGGAAAATTCAGCGTTGAAGAGAATTTGTATGAATTTGATTTCTTTCAATTTATTTTGGACTCAGTTATTTTATTTGACGCTTTTTTCAACATCTATAAATATCCCAAAGAACAGTTTTTATATAACTTTTGACCTACGAAGAGCTAGAAGCCGCTGTGGAAGCCAAAGATAATTGGTTTTATCTTTTTTTCTCCTTTATTATTTATTTTGAAGTTCTTGTTTTGATGAATTATTGTAATTGCTCCATGTCTATTTAGAGTTAAACTTCTTGTTCTAGGATTATGATAGCGAACTACATGATTATTTAGTAGATGATTGATTCGATTAAGTTTATTTAGCATATTAGTTGTTCTTATGTTCTTGTGCATACTATTTTAATGTCTGGCCAACATTAGAATAAATGCGAAATTCTCACATGAATGGACCAAGGGAACATAAGAATATGATGAAGAACATGAGGGATAAAATCATAGTTGGCTTGATGTTAGGGTTGTTTTGAGGTTAGGATAGTGATATACATATTCTACCTTATTTGGTTGAAAATTAGATGATAACGTTAATGCATTTAAATTAGATCCTCACATCCCCGCTCAATGATTTAGTTGTGAGGCTTGTTTGAATAGGTGATTAGAGGATGACCATTCTCAAATTATAAAATTAACCCCAAAATCAAAAACTAGATAATTAAGAAAGTCGATTAAATCAATTACTCAGCATGATTGTTAGCGAATCTATAATCCTAGATCGATTTCACCATATAGATTGTATAAGAATCTTCTCTTCATCTAGTTAATTGTTCATTAGTTAACTTTATTTTTTTTACATTAGTTAATAAATATATCTTTGGATTTTTACGCTTGAATAAATAATTAGAACTAGTTTAATTTAGTAAAATAGTTAATTGACAAGTCCCTATGGGTACGATATCTGGACTTCAAAAATTTTATATTACTTATACGACCGCGTACACTTGCATGTGCGTTAGGATGCAACACAAGGCAAAGCCAGCACAAATCAGTCTCTCAAGACTAAATTTTTTTCTTTGAATGACGCATTCAACACAAGACAATCATTTTCTTCCTTTTCTTTACTTGGACATTCATCAAGGGACATTGTGCAGTAAAAGACTAATAGTTGAATCTCAAATTCTGAGAAGTAAACACCCTCTTCCCGAACTAAGAAGTTTTCTATGGATGTAGAAGAGATGAAATCACCCTAGAAGTTCATGGGAGAATCACAACAATATCTGACTCTAAATTGGACACATCACTTGGCCACAATGCCTAACTCTAATTCCTTACAGTTTTATCATCTAAAAGGGACCCTAACGCCTTCTCCCATCTCTTTTGAAGGATGATCTATTCCTTATCTTCATGAGAGGCAACATTTAGCCTTCGTACATCAATATATAGTCAAGAAGACAAATAAGGGGAGTTTCTAGCTATGCAACCTCACCCCTACATTTTGCTATTCTTTATATGAATTTCCTTCTTTCACTACTTTCTTATCTCTTTGCAGAAGGGTCGTCCTCACCAATAGTTGAGGATGGTCATAATGATATATGAAGACCATACAATCTCTAGTTATATTCGATAAAAAGAACATAATAATAAGTGGTTCTCATAGACAATCATGAGATCACATCAACACACAGTTCCAGGAGATATTATAGGGAAACAACACCATAATAAGTTCCTTTGCAGATAAGTGAAAGGCTGCAAATGTGCCATCCCCCAAACAAATGGGAGATGATAACATGTTGGATGTAGATTTGGAACTTTAGGATGGACTTTACCGCTTTTATTTTAAAGGGAAAGAGGAAGCCCCGGACGTCATCTTCTTTGATGACGACCAAGAAGAAATTTCCCAATAGCGGTCCACATATAATCAGAAGACCATAATCATAATCGTTCCCCCAAATAAATAGGAGTCACTCTCTCGATGAACACGTCAGTTGACACCAAACTTACGAGGCATCACTCCGAGTTTGTTTGTATCTTTACATTAACTTTTGTGCGTATTTTCGTAATTTTGATTTAATACTCCTTATTAAAAAAAAGAGAAAAGAAAAGAGTTTTTAGTATCACAACTTTGACTTGGTTGATGCTAACACAGTTAGGAGAATGCAAAATATTTGATATTAGGGAGAGGACTGACTTCATGGTAAACCATAGATTCTTTTGGTACCTCTCTTTCGTACTTTTGTGACACTTGAAAATATTCTCTTACATGCATCAAGGGTAAGAATAAAATCAATATCATTGTTTCATGGGCATTGTGTTGTGAGTTTTAGATTAAATTTAATTGTATTATGTTGCTGATCTAGAACTTATCCTGTATGTTTGTTGAGGTAAAATTCTGAGTAAAGTTTGGTTTGGGAAAGGATCATAGGCTTTCTTTGACCTGATTGTGCCTTTCAAGACTGCTAAATGACATTAATCCCTAGCATTTTCCACTTGAGCCTAAAGTCTTTTCCTTGAACAACCACATTTCAACCTATATCCTTATGATTTCTTACATGCACTATCTCTCTCTTAGCCCAACCTTCTTGAGTAAACTAAAAATGTGCAAGATCACAGATGAGGATCCAAGTTTGAAGCTAGCAAAGGAAAAAGATACAAAGTCCACAGAATTTAAGGTTACAAAGAAAACTTCAAAAGAAAACAAAACTCCCACAAAGGCAAGGCAGGGAAAAATCCCAGCAAGAATACGATGGAAACACTTCAATAAAATGGAGAAACCTCAAAGAAAGGGGAAAAGTTCCAATAAACAAAGATTCAAAAGAAGTCGAAATAAAATACGAAAGAAAGGGATAACGAAGAAGATCAAGCTCCAAAGGCATAATAATCATCAAAAGCACAAATTTAGTGCAATGCTCAAGGAGAGATTAAGTCACTCTTATCCCAAATTAATATTCTACCCATCCCTAAGCCTACATTAAAAGCCAATAACAAGCCCTACATGATCTCATTCCAAATGTTTTCACATTAGTGGAGACTTACATGAAGGCCATTGGACAGAGACTTACATGAAGGCCATTGGACATCCTTTTGATTATGAGTGTACTTAGCAAAAGTCCTTACATTAAATATTTCAAATCTATGTGAAATAGGACTTTCTTTGTGGTAAGGTAACTTGAAACACAAGGATAGGTACATTTCAAAACCTTTGTTTGAAGCAAGATGAACAAACCTTGTCGATACTTATGTATGTCTGAGGTACCCTTTGAAGCTATATAAATTATCTCAAAGTCAATCTCAGTTAGAAGAGAAGCAAATGAGAGAAATTTCTACGCATTCCTAATTATTTGTACCAACTATAGTCAAAACATGATTCCCTCTTGACATTCTTCATAGTTCAAAAAATAAAATCAGGCAAGCGCCCACCTTCTAATACCTATTAAAGTGACTTATTGAGATGCTCCCCAATGAAGCTACAGTTCTTTTCAAAGTGGATCATCCATTTGTCAAAGCGACACTTCTGGTTATTACCTTGCTAAAAAGGCTCTTATATTTTATATTGAATTTTCATCCCATTCAACATGACACTTCTAAAAAATTAGTTTCTCATTATGGTGTGTTGGTTTGTCACCTTATTCACCATAGCATTTTTAACCAAATTCACATAGTTTATGTTTCTTTACTACTAATCATCTTGTTTAAGATTTTATGAGCTGCTTCAGAGGTTGGAACTATATTTGACCTGATTTCTGGATCAACAGAATACATAGGTTCCTTTGGCTTGATCATGTTCCCTGTAAGATTTTTATATCCCTTCATAATAGAAACTGGGGAAGAATTTTTGAGAAGATCTCAAAAATTTGCAAGAAAATTCTTTCCAAAAGGCCAAAGAAGGCAATTGGGGCAGAATTTCTGAGAACATCTCAAAAATTTCATAGGGAGACAAAGACTTCTATCAACAGTTCAATATTTGCTTTGAAACATGTAACTGGGGCATAAATTTTGATAAGATACCTTAAAATTTCCATCAAGCACCATAAGGAGTTTAAAGCCAACTTCACAAATCCCCAGCTGTAAAAGAGTCCAAAGTCAATTAATCCCTAGCTAGAACAGATTCCTGAAGAATCATCTTCAAATCACCAGTAAGTCATTAATCATAATGGACACATAGTGTTCATAAGCGGTACTCATTATCTTGAATAAAATTCTTATTTGATTGCCCACCTCAAAAGAAAGGTGTTCAATCTTTCTAAAGTTTTGTCCTTTGAATTTTGATTAAAGTCGCTAGCCAAAGTGACAATATCTTTATTAATCGCTTGCTTCCAGTGCATGTACATAAAAAATACATCATATCCAGGACGAAAGGGTCTATTCTACTATGTTAAAACTTAAAGTGGTCGACATCTATCAAACTGTAAAAAGCCATATCAATACCAAACGAGGATGATGTGGATCACTGCAAGGGGATGTTTACCATATCAAACCGAAAGAGGATGATATTTGTCAAGATTGAAAGAGGCAAATATTTGTCAAAACTTAAAGAGGATGGTATTCATCAAAACTGAAAAAAGTTGGTATTTGTCAAAACTTAAAGTGGATGACATCTATCAAAACCGAAAGAGACTAACATCTGTCAAAACCAAAAGAGGTTGGTATCTATCAAAATTGAAAGAGGCTGACATCCGTTAAAACCAAAAGAGGTTGGTATCCATCAAAATAGAAAGAGGCTGGCATTCATCAAAATGGAAAGAGGCTAACATTCATCAAAACCAAAAGAGGCTGACAATCGTCAAAACTGAAAGAGGATGACAAAAAGTCACAACAACAGGAATGCACAAGTTACAACACTTGTAAGCCACAACAACGGGAATATAAAAGGTGTTTAAGTCACAACAACGGGAAGGAGTGAAGATACAACACTAGTAAGCCACAACAACAGGAATGTGCAAGGTGTTCAAGTCACAATAATAGGAATGTGCAAGTTACAACACTTGTAAGCCACAACAATAGAAATATGCAAGGTGTTCAAGTAGCAACAATTGGGATGTGCAAAGTTACAACATTTATAAGCCACAACAACAAGAATGTGCAAGTTACAACACTTGTAAAACACAAAAACAGGAATATTCAAGATGTTCAAGTTACAACAACGGGAATGCACAAAGTTACACACTTGTAATCCACAACAACATGAATGTTCAAGGTGTTCAAGCCGCAACAATGGGAATGTTCACATCATAGCACTTGTAAGCCACAAAAACGAAAATATGTGAAGTGTTCAAGTTGCAACAATGGGAATGTGCACACCATAACAGTTGTAATCTATAACAATGGGAATGTGTAAAGTGTTCAAGTCTCAACAACAAGAATGCACACATCATAGCTCTTATTAGACACAACAACGAAAATGTGTAAAGTATTCAAGTTGTAATAATAAAAATGCACAAAATATAGCACTTCTAAACTGCAACAATAGAAATATGGAAAGTATCAAGTCGTAACAACAGGAATGTGCAAAATATAGTACTTCTAAGCCACAATAATAGGAATGCAAGAAGTGTCAAGTCACAACAATGGGAATGTGTAAAGTTCCAATGGAAATATGTAGGCATCCAGAAGGTCATTAAAATCAGAAGGCTATGAGGTCATATGCAAGGATTATTGCTAAGGACTGAAAGGGTAATCACATTTGGTTATTATAAGATGGTTGAGAGAGCTGTCATATCTGGTTACTATGAGATAGTTGAAAGGGTCATCATATCTGGTTATTATGAGATGACTAAGAGGTCTATCATAAATGGTTACTTTGAGATGGCTAAGAGAGCTGTCATATTTGAATACTACAAGACTTTTACAAATGGTTACAAGAATATTATATATGGTTACCGCTGAAGTATTGCAGATGTCTATAAGGGTCGTCATGTTTGAAGAATCATTATGATCAAAGGTTCATCCTATCAAATTACTACGAGGGTTGTCATGTATATTTGATGAAACTATTATTTTCTTAGACAGGGACAGTAAAAAGATGGCATTTTAGTTCAGGAATCAACATACACTGAGGTATGATAAGAAAATTATCTCTCTATGTTGAATTATTTTGCTACTAATAATCTTGCTTCAGATTTTGTCGAGAGAATCCGAGAGGATTAATTCTGAAACTAAGACAACAGGTGGGGACTACACCAAAAAGGACACAGCATAACATGGAAAAAAAATTAGTAGCAAGCTAGACCCAAAGGCAAGCCTGCTACAATCTGTCGAAGATGGGAATCCATGCCATAGACCTGGCTAGAGATGTGGTGGAGTGTCGGAGGTCCGATCCTGAGAGGACCAATAGTCTCAGCAGCAGTAACTGACTCACATGCCTCGCTAGACTCAAAAAATAGACCAAATGATGGTGAATCCACGTCTATCTTCCTCTTCTTTGATGCTTGCATAGGGCCTCTCTTCTTTAAAGGATGGATCATTTTCTCGGGCTTACTCTTATTCTCTTCATCACTCTTGGTGACCCCGGCTTGGTAGCACAAGTATGTGATCAACGAAGGGAAAAGCAGACTCTTATTACCTTCGAGCAATACTTGTTGGTTTTCATGCATAATCGATTGCCCCACATTCACCGGGAGTCCCTCCCTTAGAGAACAAATCACCTATGCCTTGTCGGTGGTCACGTCAGGCTCATTCTTGGATGGCATAACTCGGGCACAAATAATCGAAAGCCAAGTGCAGTCTTTGAGGTTAAACTTGGATGACTCGATCCTTGTATTCAATGCTATCATTATGGGATCTCACCATTATCCAAATGTTCCACAAACCACTCGGGCCCCTTTTCAGTAGCTCGAGATTTGTAGGTGGCATTGTCAGCATTCGGGAGGTTGTAAAATTTATTGATCAACTCCAAGTCAAAGCAAACCAATTTGCCCCGCACCTGCACCATCAAGTTGTTGGCGAAGTCTGTCTCAGCTGCATTGCCATAGAACTCTTAGACCACGGAAAAGTTTGCCTTGATAGGTTCGGCGGCGAAACAAATCCACCCACTGTCAACCAACTTCCTATAGAAGTTGGCCCATTTCTCCTCCAATCTGTCCAACACGATACCTCGCTGCCTCATGATTGGCTTCATCAAGAGACGATCATAAAGTTGAGAGCATTTGAGGGAGACGAAGGTTCCTTGGTCAAAGTACTCTTCATCGGCCACTTGGTTGGCATCTTCATGTGAAATTCTGACAATTTTCATGCTTAAGGTACCTACACAAGGATCAAAGTTGTTAAACAACAAGATAGGCATGTAAAGCAATGTGTTAGGACAAGATTAGGCCAAAGAAACAAGCCAAAACGATTCTGATCCAAGATGGCCAGAGTTGCTAATTTTGGGGTAGTGAAAACTAGTCATCGCGACCCTTTCCATCGCTATCGTGAAGACAAAATTATTTTTTTAGAAAATTAAAGCATCCCAATCGTGGAATGGGGCATTTCAATCGCGAGGCTCAGAGAAGTTGGTCATCGCGGTCGCGTGATTGGGTATCGCGATCGTGATGGTCATCTTCTTGCCTAGAAAAATTAGTTCAGGCATTTCGTCGAACATGTGCTTTTCACCCTTTTGAACACCATTTTTACACCACATGGGCATCACCTTTTGTCCAAAAAATCAGTAAACCAACAGATTTCTCACCCCCACCAATAATTCACCCGCAAATTTGTACCACACATCCAATTAAGACATTAAGAATAAGCAAAAGATCGACACCCACTTGGGTGTTTAAAATACTTCCTCTAACACAATGAGGTAGGATTGAAGAAGAGAAAGTAGAGATCATACCTGAAGAGTTGCAAAGTTGTTTAGGAACTTGAAGTTCATGGTGGATTTTTATTCTTGCCTTTGGGAGAGAAAAGAAGCCAAGTTTAAAAGCAATTTTTTGCTTTTGAAATGGCTTATGTGAACATTAATACCTGGAAACTTTTCAGTGTCTCGTAATTACGTGGCTTTGTCCCGCGATCTCGATGAATTAAAGTCACCTGACTTTCGTGATCGTGAAGTGATCACGTGGTCACGATATGTAAGAGAAAGTTTACTTCATCGCGATTGTGAAGGTCAAGCATCGCGATTGCGATACTTTAGTCATCCACTGAATTTCTGAATTTTGCACAGTGCACTACTTTGACATGCGATGACAGGTGCAACACTTACTTTATGAGGTGCGAAATAGGAGTTCATATGTAAAAAACCATGCAAAAATCATGCAATTTAATTGAATTTCATAATAAAATCATGAGAAGGCAATTTATAGCAAAACCTATAAGAATTGGGTAAAAACCCTAATTTGAAAGTTCATTAAATCAAAATTTGAAATTTGGGGTTTTGAGCATAAGGGTTAGAGGAACCCATTATTGAATACCCACATACCTTGATTAAAGCAAACCCACTTGAACTGAAAAGACTTAGGAGACTTGGACTTGGAGCTTGGAGAAGAACTTTTCCTCTTTGGGAGAAGAATGAAGATTTGAGAAGGAACTTAGGCTAATGAGGGTGAAAACCCTACTTGAAATAGTCAAAATGACATCATTTAGGAGTTAAAAGGATAGGTAATGACTAAAATACCCCTGGGATTTAATTAATAAAAAGCTGGAAAGTGGGTCGACTTTAGGAATCACAGGTCGGTACTACGGGTCGTAGTTTGAACCACGACCCATGGTTCCAACTCGTGGTTCCTGGCCAATATTCAGGTTGCAGAAAGTATTCTACGAGTCACTAGGATGGACCCGTAGAATGGATGACGGGTCGTCAATTGCACTCGTCATTGATGGGGACCTAGCTGATCTCTGGATCAAACCACGACTTAGAAGGACGATCCTTCATTTGAATGACGGGTCGTAGAACTGAGTCATCATTTTATGAGGGACTTGTCATGCCTCTGATCTGGTTCCACGAGTCGATAGGATGGACCCGTGGTTTGAACCATGATCCGTAGAACCAACTCGTGGTTCTAGACAAGAGACTAAATTAGCAAAAGGGAACCACGATTCCATTCCATGACCCGTGGTTCAAACCACGGTCCGTGGTTTGGACCCGTCATTCCTAGAAATATGAAATTTCTGAGTTTCAAACTTAGATAGCTGGTTTAATTTCTGAGGTGTTATAATATCTCCCCCTTGGGATCATTCGTTCTCGAATGAAGACTAAACAAGCAAAACTGAAGAGAAAAATAGCCCAACCAGTAACAAAATATCGAAATCAAGGAATAAACATAAAAATTGAACTCTTCAACTTAAAACATGGTTAAATCAACTTTCAAAACATGAATGCATGCTAGGATCATGAGAGTAACTGATGGAATAGGATCAGAGGAACATACTAAGGATGAAACTATTACCTCAATCTAGAACAAAATGGGAAGGAAAGAGATGAGGGTACTTGGCTTTCATGGTTGATTCCACTTCCCAAGTAGCTCCTTCAACAGGCTGATTCCTCCAAAGAACTTTTACCGAAGCGACTTCTTTGTTCCTCAACCTCCAAATCTGACGATCAAGGATTTCTACGGGGACCTCCTCATAGGTATGATTATCCTTCACACCTACATCCTCTAAAGGAACAATCAAGGTAGGATCACCAACACACTTCTTCAATAAGGAAACATGGAAAATTGGATGAACCGCTTCCAAATCTGATGGCAATTCCAACTCATATGCAACCTTACCAACCTTCTTCAGAATCCGATAAGGACCTACAAAATGGGGACTAAGCTTTCCTTTCTTCCTGAATCTCATCACACCCTTTATGGGTGACACTTTAGAAAAACCCAATCATCAACTTCAAATTCTAATTCCCTTCTTCTCACATCTGCGTATGATTTATGTCGACTCTGACCAGTCTTCAACCTCTCCCTAATAAGCTAAACCTTCTCCATGGTCTCATGCACTGAATCTGGGCCAATAAAAGCTGCCTCACCTACCTCAATCCAACCAACAGGATATCTACATCTCTGACCATAAAGTGCCTCATACGGAGCCATCTGGATGCTCGAGTGAAAGTTGTTATTGTAGGCAAACTCGATAAGAGGTAACTGATCATCCCAATTACCTTTGAAATAGATCACACAAGCTCTCAATATATCCTCCAATGTCTGAATAGTATGCTACGCTTGTACATCTGTCTGAGGGTGAAAAGTTGTGCTAAGCTTTACCTGAGTACCAAGACCTCTCTGAAATGATCTCCAAAACTGAGAAGTAAACTGAGTACCCCTATCTGAAATGATGGACAAAGGAATACCATGCAATTGAACTATCTCCCGGATGTAGAGTCTGGCATAGTCATCTGCTGAATCCATAGTCTTAACATCTAAGAAATAGGATGATTTAGTCATCCGATAGACAATCACCCAAATCAAATCATGTTTCCTTCGAGTACAAGGCAAACCTGTAATGAAGTCCATATTGATTGCTTCCCATTTTCAAGTGGAAAGGTCAATATCCTGAATCATGCCACCCAGTCGCTGGTGCTCAACCTTCAATTGCTAACAGGTGGGACACTTAGCCACAAAACCAGCTATGTCCCTCTTAATACCATTCCACCAATAAACTTTCCATAGATCACGGTACATCTTGGTAGCACCGGGGTGGATGAAATATCTGCAACTATGAGCCACAGTCATAACCTGCTGTCTCAGCCCATCTGTATCTTGCACACATAGTCGACCCTGATAACGAAGTACACCATCTCCCCCTTGGGAGAACACCTCAACCCTTTGCTAATGGACTACACCCTTAAGCTGAAGTAAAATGGGATCACTGTCTTGCTTTGCCTTCACTTCTGCTACCAAGGATGATTCGGAACCATTCTGAACAATAACACCACCTTCTGTCAAGTCCATAAGGTGAGCTCCCAACCGAGCTAGCCTATGAACCTCCTTAACCAGTTCTTTCTTTCCTTATTCGACTGAAGACACACTACCCATCGATAATCTACTAAGTGCATTCGCCACAACATTGGCCTTACCCAGATGGTAAAGTACACTCATGTCATAATCCTTAAGAAGCTCAAGCCATCTCCTTTGTCACAAATTTAATTCCTTCTGAGTGAACACGTACTAAGGACTCTTATGATCGGTGAATACATCCATATGTACCCCATACAAGTAATGTCTCCAAATCATTAAAGCAAAGACCACGGCTGCTAACTCAAGATCATGAGTAGGGTAGTTTTTCTCATGAGTCTTAAGTTGTCTAGAGGCATAAGCAATCACTTTACCACGCTGCATCAAAACACAACCCAAACAAATCCTAGAAGCATCACAATACACAACAAAATCATCTAGGCCCTCGGGTAGAGCTAACACTTGAGTTGTGGTCAATCTAGTCTTTAATTCCTGTACGTTCTTCTCACACAAGTCGGACCACTAAAATTTTATCTTTTTCTGAGTTAATCGGGTCAAAGGGGAAGCAATGGAAGAAAATCCTTCCACAAACCTCTTATAGTAGCCAGCCAAACCCAAAAACCTTCTAATATCAGACGGGGAAGTGGGTCTATGAAAGTTCTTTACCTCCTCAATCTTTTGAGAATCAACTAGAATACCATCCCTAGTCACAATATGACCCAGAAAAGCAACAGACTGCATCCAGAACTCACACTTGCTAAACTTAGCAAATAACTACTGGTCTTTGAGAGTTTGCAACACAATTCTCAATTGGTCCGCATGCTCCTCTTCACTCCTAGAATAGATGAGGATATCATCGATGAAACCAATCACAAATATATCCAGGTACTGTTTGAACACATGGTTCATCAAATTCATAAAGGCTGTAGGAGCATTTGTTAGACCAAAAGATATCACAACAAATTCATAATGACCATATCGAGTTCGGAAGGCTGTCTTTTGAATATCACACTCTCTAACATAAAGCTGAGGATAACTGGATCTAAGGTCAATTTTAGAGAAGAAACTCGCACCCTGAAGCTGATAAAAAAAGTCATAAATCCCAGGAATGGTATATTTATTCTTGATTATGACCTTGTTCAACTGACAGTAGTCAATACACATTCTAAGAGAACCATCATTCTTTCGAACAAATAAAACTGGGGCACCCCTTGGAGAAATGCTAGGCCTGATGAAACCTTTATCAAGAAGATCCTTCAACTGATCCTTTAACTCCTTAAGCTCTGCAGGAGCCATTCTATAGGGATGAATAGAGATAGGATTTGTATCTGGAAGAAGATCTATCCCAAAGTCGACCTCTCGCTGGGGAGGGACTCTGAGCAAATCCTCGGGAAACACTTCTGGGAACTCATTTACAATAGGAACATACTGAAGGGATGGGGTTTTAGACTCCGTGTCCATAACCTGCACTATGTGATAAACATACCCCTTTAAAATCATCTTCCAAGCCTTAAAATCATATATGAAATGACCTTTTGAGGAAGGGGGACTACCTTACCATTCTAAAATGGGTTCATTTGGAAATTTGAAACTGACAACTCGAGTACGACAATCAACAGAAGCATAACAAGCATGTAGCCAATCCTTACCAAGAATAACATCAAAATTTGTTATCTACAACTCTACTAAATCCGCTGTAGTCACTCTATAAAGGACCGAGATAGGGAAATTTTGGTAGATTCTTTTAGCTAAGACTAACTCACCAATAGGAGTAGAAACACAAAAGAGTTCTAAAAGCAATTCACGGTAGATTTCAAATTTGCATGCTACATAAGGAGTCACAAAAGATAAAGAGGCACCGGGGTCCAACAAAGCATACACATCGAAAGAGAAGACTTTCAACATACCAGTGACAACATCTGGGGAACCCTCCTAGTCCTAACGAGAGGACATAACATAAAGACGATTCTAGCGCTGACCACCAAAACTAGAAGTTGTGCCCTGCTGGGCTAGTCGACCTCCTAGGGTTGCTGGAGCAGACTGAGCCCTACTATCACCCTTCCTCTTCTTAGCTAATGGGAAATCTCTAACCATATGTCCAGCCTATCCACACCCAAAGCATGCTCCCGTGCATGCGCGACACTCTCCCGGGTGATTCTTCCCACACTTGTTGCAAATGGGATGGGATGGTCCTCTAGTAACACTCCCCTGAGATTCTGAATGAGAACCAGATCCTCCACCACTCTGATCATGATGAGGCCTTGGGGCCTGGGTAGCAGCACTAGTATAAGAATGAACGGGTCCTAATGACTTCTTCTGAATCGAGGAGCGGTGCCCGCCACCGGACCTCTAATGGCCAAAACCTAAACTCTCGGATCTATTTCTCTTTTTCTCCCTAGCTATCTCACTAAGTTTATCCCCCTCGATCTGGTGGGCATGAGTTATGAGTCTAGAAATATTCATATCACTCAACATCATAGCAGACTTGCACATCTTCTTCACCATGTCTGAAACCCCATAGATAAACTTACTCATTTGAGCATGCGGGTCCACTACCATAGAAGCGTCATACCTCGATAACTGAGTGAACTTCAAACTATACTCTTGGACTGACATTGACCCCTGTCTCAAGTTCACAAACTCCTCAGTCTTTTCTTGCCTCAACTATCGGGGAAAGAACCGGTCAAGGAAGGCTCTCTCGAAACACTCCCAAGTCATAGAGACCACGTCCCTAGCTCTAGCCTCCTTCCATTGGGAACACCATATATGAGCTACATCCTGAAGTTGGTAGGATGCGAGCTCCACATAATCAGCACCAACCACTTGCATAACATCAAATATCTTCTTCACTTCATCAATAAAGTTAAGTGGGTCCTCACTCACTTTGAACCCCAAAATTTGGGTGGGTTCATTCGGACGAAATCATGAACCCGGGCCGCTACCCCACCTTGAGGGTGGACTGGGATAGGAGCCGACTGGTTGTCCTGGGCGGCCAAGATCTGGGCTAGCAAATGGATGGCATTCCTGAAATCCTCATTTGTGACCTCGGGGGCCGGAACTGGAGAAGGAGCATTCCGATCGGCTTGGTGAGGCATAGCATGTCGTGGCATCATCTGAAACGTACAAGGTAAGAATTAGAGGAACATTCGAGTGAAGCTCCATCGCACGATATGATCATGAATAAAGTGAAGTTTTATAAGACATCTCATATAGCTTCCCTCTCATATATGTGGCGCGCTTCACACACATGAAGGAGACTCTACTCGATACGGCTTTCAGACACCCTAGGACTTTTGAACCTGAGGCTTTGATACAAACTTTGTCATGCCCCAAGGTTACCCCCTAGATGTAACATGCGACCTGGGACAACAAGTGCCTCAAGCTAACCTTTGGTCATAGCATAACTCAAGTATAACAATGAAACATAGCGTAAGCATATTAATAATTAGATAACTCAATCCATGAGATAAAATCAAAAGAACATGGTTTGAAGAAGACCTGAATATCATCTATGTCTGAAAAGCCTCTATACATGACATAAGGAGTTGTTAGGACAAGATCATAGCTAACTCAAAGTACGAAAAAAAGTAGTCTAAACAACTAGAGTCATAACTAACCCTCGAACAATGAGGACTCACCAACACTGATTGGATATCCGACTTCGTCTAGCCATGAGCCTGATGGGGAACACCTGAATATGAATCATCAAGAGGATACAACACAAAATATGCGTCAGTACTATAGGATGTACCGAGTATATGAGAGATGCGTGATCATGATAAAAACATACTTTAAACATGCTTAAAGTGAACCTTTACATAAAGAAATAACATAAGAGGATTATCAAGATATAAGACATAAAAACATGAAATACGGTTAAAATTCAAAGTATGATATCATAAAACTTCATAGCTTGAAAATAGTAATGTGGGAGTTTCTCTTAACTGACATAAATCATGCTGAGCTACATGGAGTCCAGTGTCATGTACCACCACTAAAAAGGGCTGTCCCAACCGGCCAAAGTTAGAAACATGTCGTACCAGGATCCTGTCATAATAAGCCACAGAGGGCAACCTACGATGGCAATGTAGTTTTGGACTTGGGTTATCTGAACTCTCGTCTCTCGGTGCTAAATACTACTCCCAAAACATATAACATGAGCTCATATACATGTGACATATCTGATGCCAAACTTGTTCATAATATGTTCATACCCCAAATTGTCATACTACTCATGAATTATAGTTCAGAAATCGATTCGTGAGCATTGATGGAATATTGGTTGTCTTGTATTGCATCATAATTCATAACATAAAAACTTGCATGGACTTAGTTCAATTTCATAATAACATATACTTTCATAAAACATAAGAACTAGGCATGCACTTGCTTGACATTCATGAAATCATGCCACCATTTTCCCCAATTTCTTAAATCATTTCATGCATATAGGATTCACCATAATTAACCTTCAATTCATGAAATAGGAGTTCATATATAAAAACCTATGCAAAATCATGCAAATTAATAGAATTTCATAATAAAATAATGAGAAGGCAATTTATAGGAAAACCCATAAGAATTGGGTAAAAAACCTAATTTGAAAGTTCATGAAATCACAATTTGAAATTTAGGATTTTGGGCACAACGGTGAGAGGAACCCATTGGTGAATACCCACATACCTTGATTGAAGCTAACCCACTTGAATTAAAAAGACTTAGGAGACTTGGACTTGGACCTTAAGACTTGGAGCTTGGAGAAGAAATTTTCCTCTTAGGGAGAAGAATGAAGATTTGAGAAGGAATTTAGGCTAATGAGGGTGAAAACCCTACTTAAAATAGTCAAAATGACATCATTTAGGAGTTAAAATGGTAGGTAATGACTAAAATACCCTTGGGATTTAATTACGAAAAAGATGGAAAGTGGGTCAGCTTCAGGAAGCATGGGTCAGTTCTATGGGTCGTCGTTTGTACCACAACCCGTGGTTCCAACTCGTGGTTCCTGGCCAACTAATCAGGCTGCGAAAAGTAATCTACAGGTTAATAGGACGGACCCGTAGAATGGACGATGGGTCGTGAATTGGACTCATAATTCCTAGGGACCTAGCTGGTCTTTTGATTAAACCACAACTCAGAAGGACGGTCCATCATTTTAATGATGGGTCGTAAACTGAGTCATCATTTTCTGAGGGACTTGTCATGCTTCTGATCTGGTTCCATGAGTCGACAGGATGGACCCGTGGTTTGAACCACGGTCCGTAGAACCAACTCATGGTTCTAGACCAGATACAGAATCAACAAAAGGGAACCACAGTTCCATTCTACGACCCATGGTTCAAACCAAGGTCCGTGGTTTGGACCCCTCATTCCTGGAAACATGAATTTTTTGAGTTTCAGACTTAGGTAGTTGGTTCAATTTCTGAGGTGTTACACAAAATCACAAGTGATCCCAGGTTAACACTTTGTATTAGCATGAATTAACAAAACATAATCAAATAAGCGGAAGCTTAATAATAGGCAAAAGGGTAACTCCATAAATATCGACAAAGCATAAGTCTAGGAACAACAATCTAGAAGATCAACACTTAGTATCTAGCTATGTCCGAAAAACTTCTAACACTGACATGATGAGTTGCTGGGAAAACCCCCCACCTAAATCTAAGTATTGAAGAGAAGACATAAAAATAACTAAAACTCATAACTAGTCCTCGAAGGAGGAGGATTCACCAATAATGATTAGATAATCCACGATCTCTAGCCACAGACCTGAGAGTGAGAGGCTGAATCTGCATCATGATAGGATGCAAACTAAGAAGTATGCGTCAGTACTATAGGATGTACTGAGTATGCGAGTTTCTGCAATATCATGGTAAAATATACTTGAAAACATGCTTAAAACTGAGTTCATGCATAGTTAAAAGGAATCATAAGTAAATATCAGAATTTGAGAATAAGACAAAAGGTAATAAACCAAGCTTCAAAATAGAATATCATATAACTTAGTAATTTTAAATTATTCATAAGGGAGTTTCTCTTAACTAACATTAAACCATGTTGAGCACCATAAATTTTGGTTTCATGCACCCACACCAAAAAAGTTTATCCTAACCGGCAAAGGTTAGAACCATGTTCATAAGGATCTTGTCATAAGCCACAGAGGGCAACCTACGGTGGCAATTTAGTTTTGGACTTGGGTTATTTTGATCCATCATCGCTCGGTGCTAAATACTACTCCCAAAATATATCATAGTGCTCACATACATGTGATGTATCTAGATGTCAAAACTTGTTCATAATCATGTTCACAAACCCGGATCTTCAAAATACTCACAAACCTTGCTTTTAGGAAAATAGTTCATAAGTATTGATGGCACGTCGGGATGTTATGTCTTCCATAATGGATCATATCTTAAAGGTTTGCATGTGTCATGACCCAATTTTCCAGTCATGATGACACCTACAACCCCAGTAGGCGAACAAATCTCCGTAGCCCAGAACGGTTAGTAATGGGCTACTAGCCAACAAGCAAGCAGAAGAAGCATAATATAAGCAAAAGCAAGGGAAATAAAATAACAAAATAAGCAACATGAATGCATAAGTGGAATCTAAACCACACCCAAAACTTGGTATCATAGTATAAAAGCCAAAACTACATTAACAGAGTACAAAGGATCCAAAATAATTTATACACATCTCTCTCTAAATAACAAAAAGAGTACAAGATACAAAGGATGAACTAAAAGCTAAGGCACAATCGTCAATATCTCACCCTCAGCCTCGGATAGTCCAAAAGATCAGCTCGCAAAAGTCACCAATGGATCAGCCGTGATGGCCTACACTAGGATCTGCACCCAGAAGATTCAGAGTGTAGTATGAGCATCAATTGCTAAGTAATGGGTACCCAGTAGGTATTATAGGCCGACTGGGCACATATAAGATATAAGAGCAGTAATGTAGCAGAGAAGAATCAAGTAGTCACAAAAACAACGGACATGGAAGCTAGCACAAAAGGATACAAGAAGAAAACAACTTACTAGGCTAGCTAATAGAAATATACATCACAGAACATAGGTGAAGGAAGAAATAATGCACCTGTGGTCCTTGCAATAACAATATATAAAGAGAGTTTAAGAAGAAGGTGATATACCGGTAACCTCAAGTGAAAGAAGGGAAGGAGAGAAGTAAATAATCTAATTATGCTTGAAACCAAATTCTACTACTAAAACAAGCCAATAATACACCTTCAAGGTAGGAACAACTAGCCAATAATCCAAGTACAATCATGAAGTGAACCAAGAGCATACACTATATAACTCCCATATGTGAAACGTTGAATAAGAACCCAAAAATAACCATAATCAGTACCAGAGATACGATAGGATAACAATAAGTCTACCTACAGTCCCAATGGGCGCCCATACACCCGAGGAACATATACAAGTGAAGATAAACCCTCCGGCATCCCATACTACCGAAGCGTATACTCAGCAAACAGCAAACAAGGGTGGAGTCTCACACAAAGAATGATATGATGCACTAGTGAAAAACCAGGTGGAACAGTAACTCTGTATGTACCTCCTCTAGCGCCTATGGGCCCAATAGGTAGGATCCATGGAAGGACACCGACTATATACCTAAACTACACCATATACCTCCCTCCGGCACACTCAACACGTAGCCTCTGGTTCGGATTGGAAAGGTCCATGGAAGTCCTCGACCATATACTAATCTCACAACCTTAAGATAATCGTTCGGAGTGTATACGGATCTCGGCCAGTAACCAAACCTCAAAAATGAATGTCCGGAGCTTATCTGGGTCTAAAACAATGAATCATGTCTCAAAAACCCAAACAAGGGTACCCGGGCGTAATTAGGTCTAAAATAGTAGTAAAACAATTTGATGTTTGGCCCGTCCAAGTCTAGTACCATCTCAAATCAATAGGAAATCAAACTTAACACTACGGCTCAGCCGAGTCTAGAAATAGTATGAAGACTGGTAAGAAAATCATATTTTTACCTCTTTTAACCTAAGAAGATTCGTAAAAACAATTCCAAACCCTTTCATAACCATTTTTACCAAAAACGGGCCCTTGAGGCCATGCAAGGTTTAGAAATCCAACACTAGTAGGCTCGAAGCCAAAATTGTAGTAAAACATGTGAAAAACTCTTTATATACATGATACTAGTATACCCAATCACAAAAAGTAGTCCAATGTCTCACAACCAACCTATCGACCCTACACGGGCACCAATCACTCTACAACACATATAACCATCTCTACAAACGAATATCAATGTTCGGGACTCATGAACATTCCCAAATAACCCACCATCTATGGTCCAGAGACAATTACAAGGCCACACAGGACCACAAGAGTGATATAAGCAACTATAATTAATTCTACAACCAAACGAGTGAAAAAATATGGACATGAAAGAACGGGAAAGGTCTAGGGTACCAAGCTAATAAACCCAACCCAAGAATGCTAATTAGTACAATTGTATCCTATATATGCAAAGTCTTCTAGAGTTAAATTGTAACCTACCTGTCATCCGACGACAAGCTGCTAGAACGATAATGTCTAAGCCCAAACTGCACCGAGAAGTACCAAAAAAAATCAAACTAGCATAAACATAAAATACACGTTAAAATGAGACTAATAATACCCATAATGCTATAATTATAGCCGGGTCAAAATTCTAGTCACAAGTGGGTCCGTAGGCCCCATAACTCAGAGTTGGAAATGAAAAATACCATAATATTCCCCATTTTCCTAGGAGCTCATGCCCTAAATTGGAGAGGAAATGGGCCAAGAATTGGGGCTAAAATAGCCCCTAAATCAAGGAATTGAAGAGGAAAATTTTATGGAGAATTAATAGAAATTAACCAAGAAACTTACCAATTCTAGAAGCCAAAAACGTCCACGGACCCGAAGTAAATAATCATCCAAGATATAGGAGTGAAACAGGTGAAGAAATGAAGGTTTTTTGAGTGAAAATGGAGGAGAAATCATCCTTGGAAGTTGGAGAAATAAGGCTGGAATTTGAAGGCCAACAACTATAAAAGTTGTCACGCCCCGGCGGCCATGATGGCGCAGGTGCAGCAGCGGCCACAAGCCACAGGTATGCTGGCACCCAGGCGCGCTTGTACATGAAGGGGCGCTGGCGGCCAAGGCCTAGCCAGCACGCAGGTGATGCGCCCAGGCGAAAGCGCGGCCTAGGCGATGCCCTGGCACCCATACCAGCAACAACAGCAGCTCATGCCCACCTTGGCAGATTTTTCTCGGACAAAACTTCGGGAATAAGTGTGCGGTCCCATGAACATAAACGAGCTAAGATATTTGACTAAAAATAATATTCAAGACTCAACAAAATCGACAAAAATCCCAACGGAGGTCGATAAAGCAAAAAATAGGCACCACGCCAAAACCCCAACTTTAGGTTAATCTTTTGAAAATGGAATACAAAGGCCTAAAATGAGTTCGGAAGCCTCGGGACCCAAACCAAAGGTCCCTCAAGCCCAAAATCAACATTTTGGAGCTAAAACCATTGTCAAAATTTCTATCTGAGGTCGTCTTCTCCGAATGTTGAACCAAGTCAAACTTTTATGTTCAACTGGATAGAAAACACAAAAACCAACACAAAACCAAATCGAAAGCTCCCAGACCCTGACCAAGGGTCAATCTAGACCAAAATCCATGCTCTGGAGCTAACAGAACTGACAAAATTTGATTTCGAGCACGTTTACCAAAAATGTTGACCAAAGTCAATGATATCCTAAGTTAAGGCTCTAAATTAGGTAACGACCAAAACAACCAAATAAATTGCCAGGGCACTGAACACCGGTCCTAATAAGTCATAAATGACTTGGGGCCGCTATAAGTAAGCTTAACAGTATAAAGAAAGCATAAATAATGGAATGAATAGAAGGGTCATCACATCATCCACTACTAAAAAGGACTTTCATCCTAGAAAGTCAAGAACAAGGAAATACTTGAAGGCTTAAACAGTTGCGGATACTAAGCCCACATCTCTCTCTCGGTCTCCTAGATAGCCTCCTCAACTGGATGGTGTCTTCACTAAATGTTAACAACCAGAATCTCCTTATATCACAATCTCCTGACATCTCTGGCCAAAATAGCTACCGTCTCCTCAATAAAGGACAAACATTCATCCAACTGAACCATATCCCATTGTAACACATGAGACTCATTTGGAACATACCATTTCAACATTGATACATGGAAAATCAGGTGCATAGTAGAAAACCTCAGAGGCAAAGCTAACATCTAAGCAACACTACCAACCCTCTGAAGAATCTCAAATGACCCAATATACCTGGGGCTAAGCTTGCCCCGCCTACGAAATCTTATCATGCCCTTCATGGGGGATACACGAAGAAACACCAAGTCACCAAAACTAAACTCTAATGCACAAAGTCTACAATCAACATAGCTCTTCTGCCTACTCTGAGATACCCGAAGTCTATCCTGAATCACTCGAATCCAGTCAAAGGAATCACAAAGAAAATTTGTGCTCTGCGGCCTAGACATCAAATCATCAAACCAACCCACCGATGATATGCAATACCTACCATACAATACCTTAAAAGGTTCCATGCCAATGCTCGAATGAAAACTATTATTATAAGCAAACTTAGCCAATGGCACAAACTGGTTCCAAGAACCTCCAAAGTCAAGAACACAGGCCTGAAGCATGTCCTCCAGGACCTTAATAGTCCTCCAGGACTAGCCATCTATCTTCGGGTGGAATGCGATACTAAGTTGAACCTCTGTACCTAAATCTCCTTGAATAGCCCTCCAGAACTGAGCTGTGAACTGAGTGCCATGGTCTGAAATGATAGAAGTTGGCACCCCATGCAATCGAACAATCTCACAAAGGTAAACCTGAGCTAACCTCTCTATAATGTAAGTAGTCTAAATCGGCAAGTAGTGCGTTGACTTAGTCAGCCTATCAATAATCACCTAAATAGAGTCGAACCCTCGAGAAGTGTGAGGCAATCTAACTACAAAGTCCATAGTGATCCCTTTCCACTTCCACTCAGGAATGGGAAGTCGCTGCATCAAACCACCAGGTCTCATGTGCTCAAACTTCACCTGCTAATAGTTCAAGCACCAAGATACAAACTCCGATATGTCCCGCTTCATACCACTCAACCAGTAGAGCTATCTCAAATCTCTTTACATTTTAGCTGCACCAGGATGGATTGAAAACCTAGAACAATGTGCCTCATAGAGAATCAACTGAATTAAATCCTCAACTCATGGAATACAAAGACGACTATCAAACCTTAAAACCCCATATGAATCTAGAGTATCCTAGCTGGCTTCACCATGAACAACCTGATAACAAAGGTCGCACAATCGCTGATCCTAAAATTGACGGCTTTGAATCTGGTCAACCAAGGTAAAACGAACATCAATATTGGCAAAAACTCTGCCAGGATCCAACAAGTCAAGTCTACCCAAACGATTAGCCAAGGACTGTATGTCCAAGACCAACAACTGCTTTGAAATTAAAAGTGAAGCTAGGCTGCCCAGACTCACCATTTTCTAACTCAAGGCATCTGCTATCGCATTTGCCTTGCCGAGATGATACAGAATGGTGAAGTCATAGTCCTTTAGTAGCTCGATCCATCTCCTCTGCCTCGAGGTCAGATCTCGCTAACTCATAATGTACTGAAGACTATTGTGATCAGTGAAGATCTTACAGTGAACCCCATATAGGTAGTGCCTTCCAATCTTGAGTGCAAAGACTACTGCTACAAGCTATAAGTCATGAGTGGGGTAGTTGTGCTCGTGAACCTTCAGCTATCTCAATGCATATACTATCACACGACCCTGCAACATTAATACACAACCAAGACCAACCCCGAATCATCAAAATATACTGAGAAGCTCCGACCCTCAACTGGCAAAGTCAACACCGGAGCTGAAGTAAACAAGGCCTTAAGCCTCTAAAAACTATCCTCGCACTGATCTGACCACTGAAATGGGACATATTTCCTAGTCAGCCTAGTCAAAGGTGCTTCTATGGAAGAAAATCCCACGACGAACCCTCTGTAGTACCCCTCTAACCCAACAAAGTTGTGAACCTCAGTAGAAGTAGTAGGTCTAGGCCAATTATGGATGGATGAAATCTTACCCGAGTCCACTCTAATCCCAATATTAGACACCACATGTTATAGGAATGCAACTGACTAAAGCCAAAACTCGCACTTTAAGAACATGGCATAAAGTCGATAATCTCTCAAATTCTAGAGTGTAATCCTCAAGTGTTTCTCATGCTCATCTATACATCGCGAGTATATCAGGATGTCGTCTGTGAAAACTATCACAAATAAGTCCAAGTACGGGCTAAGCACCATGCGCATCAAGTCCATGAAAGCTACGGGGGCATTAGTCAACCCAAAAGGCATCACCAGGAAATCATAGTGGCCATAACGTGTCATGAATGCTATCTTAGGGATGTCCTCTGCCCTAATCCTCAATTGGTGGTAGCCTGGCCTCAATCTATCTTTGAAAACACGGCTAAACCCTACAACTGATCAAACAAGTCATCTATGCATGGCATCAGATAACTATTCTTCATAGTCACCTTATTCAGCTGCCTATAATTAATGCACATCCTGATCGACCCATCTTTTTTCTTCACAAATAGCACTGGAGAACCCCACGGTGACACACTCGGCCTAATGAAACCCTTAGCTAACAAGTCCTGGAGCTTCTCCTTAAGCTCTCTCAACTTAGCTGGAGCCATGCGGTAAGGAGAAATAGAAATGGGCCTGGTTCCCGTCTATTACTCAATGGAAAAATCAATATCTCTCAGGTGGAAGGCCTGGTAGGTCAAGAGGTAACACATTTAGGAAATCTCTAACCACAGGAACTGACTCAGGGGAATAACGATCGATACTAGCATCTCGAACATATTCTAGATAATCCAAACGCGAGAAATCAACTTCCTAGCTCAAATACAAGAGATGATCCCAGATAGTGCACTGCTGACAGAACCCTGCAACACAACCAGGGATACACCGGGCACAGCTATGGTAATAGTCTTGGCATAACAATCCAAAACTGCATGGTGAGGGGATAACCAGTCCACGCCCAGAATCATATCAAACTCTAACATATCAAGAATCATCAAATCTCCCCAAGTCTCAATATCTCCTACAGAAATCATAAAGGATTTCACAATCTGATCCACTACTAAAGAATCTCCTACTGGGGTTAAAACAGATATAAGCACAGATAATGGCTCACTAGCCAACCCAAAACAAAGCAAATAGTAGGTAGAAACATACGAGCAAGTTGATCCCGGATCAAATAAATTCAAAGCTGACTGGCGGCGTACAGAAATCGTACCTGTGATCACAGCATCTGAGGCTTCTGCTTCTGATCTCCTAAGGACCGCATAAAGCTTATGACCACCACCACCTGACCGACTGTTATCCCTACCACCTGTCCTGCCATACTAGGCACTACCTCTAGCCTAACCACCACCTCCTCTAGCCGGTGGATGAACTATACGAATAGGCTAGGCTAGCTTAATTGTACCCCGCTGAGGGCAATCTCTAGCGTAATGACCACTGACCCTACACTTATAGTAAGTTATACCCCACTGGGGGAACTCTCTAGCATAGTGACTGCTAACACCGCACTCATAGCAAGGCCATGATGGCCCACCGTATCGAGACGAACCAGTTGAACATGTATGGCCACCATAGTCTGATACCCCAGAAGTTGTACCCCTTAAAGAATGACCACGGTGACTATGCTGACTACGCTGACCCTACTCAAACTAAGAACTATTGGAAGCCTAAAGTGAGGCCTGAACCGGTCGACCAGACTGACCCTGGTGCTACTGTGGCTAATAAACTCAGTCCTACTGTCTTAAACCTCTACCACCATAATGGGAACCACCATAGCTACCTTGATGTTGAGGCCTCTTATCTCTAGACCCTGGATCATAGCGGTGCAAGTCCTCCATAGTACGAACATGATCCACAATAGCCTGGAAGGATCACCAGCTAGCAACTAATACCTCAGCTATCTGTCTGAACTGATGTCTAAAACCCCAAATGAATCTGCGAACTCTGTCGGGCTCGGTAGGGATAATCATGGACCCAAATAGAGAAAGCTAATGAAAGAGAGTCTCGTACTCATATACAGTCATAGTACTTTACATAAGCCTAGTAAACTGCTCTTTGTGATGCTCTCTATCGCTCTGTGGTAAGAAATTGGCCATAAAGGCCATATAGTACTCGGACCAAGGTAACAGAGGAGACAAAGATAGTCTGCAAGCAACCTGGGCCCTCCACCATAACTTAACTGGCCCTTTAAACTGATAAGTAGTGTATCCAACACCATGAGTCTTAAACAAACCGAAATGGTGTATCATCTCCTTACATGTGGATATAAAATCATAATGATCCTTACCAGGAGTACCAGAAAATATAGGTGGAGCCAATCTCAGAAATCTGCCTAGAGCCTTCTGCTCCATGTCTATCATAGCTTGGTGAGGAGCAAGAGGCTGTGCAACAGATGGTACAAGAATAACCTCAGCATGAGAAGCCATAATAATAGGTTGTGCTTCTTAACTCTATACACCCAAGGATGCCCCTGAGAGGATGTATGTGCTACCTCAGAAGGCTGATCCCCAATCATACCCAATAATTATGGAAGTAAACCCTAAATACCTACTGACTGAGCTAGAGTTGATGTTGGTACTGAAGCTGGCACTGGAGTTGGTGGCACCTAGTGTACATGCTGCAGCTCTGGACAAACTCAGGCTCATACTCGGGCTCAATCTTGACCCTAGGACCTCTAACTGGTTCCACTACTCATGCACGTCCCCTAGATCTACCTCTGTGACCTCCCTATCCCCTAGCTAGAGTTAGGGGTGCTGGAGTCAAAGGCTCGCCCTTGCCTGATGTCAACAATCTCATACGAACTATCTGTGGGAGAATAAGTGAGATTTTAGGAAACCAACAAGCATAAGATGCACAAAATAGAAGTAAGAAGAGAGTCACATTTACGAAAACGTCACTGTAGCCTCCTAAAGATTGAGTATGGACGTCACTGCCCCAATACGTAGGACTCTACTAGATATTGGCTCCAATACTGATGAAACCGGTGAACCTAGGCTCTAATACCAAGATGTCACGACCCAATTTCTTAGTTATGATAGCACATACAACCCCCTCTAAGTGAACCAATCCCCGTAGCCCAAAATAGTTAGTAATAGGCTACTAGCCAACAAGCAAGCAGAAAAAGCATAATATAAGCAGAAGCAAGGGAAATAAGATAACGAAATAAGAAATAGGAAAGCATAAGTGGAAGCTAAACCACACCCCAAACCTGGTATATACTATAAGAGTTGAAACTACATCAACAGAATACAAAGGATCCAAAATAATATATACACAGCTGCATTTGAATAGCAAAAAGAGTACAAGATACAAAGGATGAACTAAGAGCTAAGCCCCAGTTGTCAAGAGCTTACCTTCTGTCTCGGATAGTCCAAAAGATCTGCTCGCACTATTCACCAATGGTTCAGCATAAATGGCCCACACTAGGATCTGTACCAGGAAGATGCAGAGTGTAGTATGAGCAACAATAGCTAAGCAATGAGTACCTACTAGGTATTATAGGCTGACTGGGTGCATATAAGATATAAGATCAGTAATGTAGCAGAAAATAATCAAGTCGTCACAGAAAAAAATGTATAAGTACAAGGAAGCTAGCACAGAAAGATACAAGAAGAAAATAACTTACTAGGCTAGCTATTAAACATATACATCACAGAACACATGTGAAGGAAGATAGAATGCACCTGGGGTCCTTGCAATAACATTATATAAAGAGAGTTTAAGAAGAAGGTGGTATACCGGTAACCTCAAGTAAAATAAAGGAAGGAGAGAAGTAAATAATCTAATCATGATTGAAACCCAATTCTACTACTAAAACATGCCAATAATACACCTTTAAGGTAGGAACAACTAGCCAATAATCCAAGTATAATCATGAAGTGAACCAAGAGCATACACTCTATAACTCCCATATGTGAAACCTCGAATAAGAACCCGAATGTAAACATAATCAGTACTAGAGATGCGATAGGATAATAACAAGTCTACCTAGTCCCAATGGGTGCCCATACACCCGAGGAATGCATACAAGTGAAGACAAACCCTATGGCATCCCATACTACCAGAGCGTACACTCAGCAAATAGCAATCAAGGGTAGAGTCTCACACAAAGAATAATATGATGTAGTAGTGAAAAACTAGGTGGAACAATAACTTTGTATGTACCTCCTCCGGTGCCTATGGGCCCAGCAGGTAAGATCCATGGAGGGACACGAACCGTATACCTCAACTACACTATATACCCCATCTGGCACACTCAGCACATAGCCCCAGGTCTGGATCGGCAAGGTCCATGGAGGTCCTCAACCACATACTAATCTCACAACCTTAAAATAATCATCCGAAGTGTATCTGGATCTCAGCCAGTAATCAAACCTCGAAAATGCATGCCCGGAAGCTATCCAGATCTAAGACAGTGAATCATGTCTGAAAACCCCCAACAAGGGTGCCCAGGCATAGCCGGGTCTAAAACAATAGTAAAACAATCTGATGCTTGGCCTATCTAAGTCTAGTACCATCTCAAATCAATAGGAAATCAAATCTAGCACTACGGCCCAACTGAGTCTAGTAATAGTATGAAGACTGGTGAGAAAATCATCCTTTTACCTCTTTTACCCTAAGAAGATCCGCAAAAACAATTCCAAACCCTTTCATAACCAATTTTACTTAAAATGGGTCCTCGGGGCCATGCAAGGTTTAGAAATCCAACACTAGTAGTCCCAAAGCCAAAACTATAGTAAAACATGTGGAAAACCTCTTGATATGCATGATAATGGCATGCTCAATCACAAAGAGTATCCCAACAACTCACAACCAACCTATCGAATCATTCTACAACACATATAACCAGCTCTACAGATGAATATCAATTTCCGAGACTCACTGACATTTCTAAATAACACACCATTTATGGTCCAGAGTCAATTACAATGCCACACAGGATCACAAGGGTGATATATAAGTAACTACAATGAATTTTACAACCAAACGAGTGAAATAATATGGACATAAAAGAACGGGAAAGGTCCGGAGTACCAAGCTAATAAAATCAACCCAAGGATGCTAATTAGTACAATTGTATCCTATATATGCAAAGTCGACAAGAGTTAAATCGTAACCTACTCGTCATCCGATGATAAGCTGCTAGAACGGCGATGTCCAAGCTCGAACCGCTCTGAGAAGTTTGGAAACAAAATCAAACTATCATAAAAATAAACTACACGTTAAAATGAGACTAACGATACCCATAATGCTATAATTATAGTTAGGTCAAAATTTGGGTCACAAGCGGGCTCATGGGCCCTGCAACCTAAGCTGAAAATGAAAAATACCATAATGTTCCCCATGTTCTCGGGAGTTCATGCCCCAAATTTGAGCAGAAATTGACCAAGAATGGGGGCTCAAACAACCCCTATACCAAGGAATTTAAGAGGGAAATTTTATAGAGAATTAACGGATATTAAACAAGAAACTTACAAATTCTAAAAGCCAAGAACGTCCATGGACTCGAAGTAAATAATACTTCTAGATATGGGAGTGAAACAGGTGAAGAAATGAAGGTTTTTTGAGTGAAAATAAAGGAGAAATCGTCTTTGAAAGTTGGAGAAATAAGGTTGGAATTTGAAGGCCAACAACTATAAAAGTTGTCACGCCCAGGTTCCCAGGAGGCCATGCAGCCGCAGGCGCGCTAGCGCACCGGCTGCCATATGCCGCAGGCGCGCTGGCATACACAAGGGCGATGGCTGTCAAAAATTGGGCGGCACGCATGTGCGGGGCCTAGGCGCAGGCGCGTCCAAGGCGATGCCTTGGCGCCCATGCCAGCAACAGCTGTAACTCATTCCCACCTTGTAGATTTTTCTCTGACAGACCTCCGGGAATGAGTCTGGGGTCCCAAGAACACAAACGAGCTGAGCTATTTGACTAATAATGGCATTCCAAACTCAAAAAAATTGATGAAAATCCCAACAGAGGTTGATAAAGAAAAAAGTGGTCCCTATGCCAAAAACCCAACTATAGGCTGATCTTTCCAAAATGGAACACCGAGGCCTAAAATGAGTCCAGAAGCCTCGAGACCCAAAGCAAAGGTCCGCCTCCAAAGTCAACATCCTAGAGCTAACAACACTCTCAAAATTTCCATCTGAGGTTGTCTTCTCCAAATATTGACCCAAGTCAAACTTTCAAGTTCAACTGGCTAGAAAATACAAAAACCAAACCAAAAGCTCTGAGACCCCGATCAAGGGTCCATCTAGTCCAAAATTCATGCTCCAAAGCCAATAGAACTGTCAAATTTTGATTTCGAGTGCGTTTAACAAGAATTTGACCGAAGCCAATAATATCCTAAGTTAAGGCTCTAAAATAGGGAAATGGTCAAAACGACCAAATGAACGGCTAGGGCATAGAACCACCGGTTTCAGCAAGCCAAAAATGACTTGGGGCTGCTACAGGCAAGCACTAACAGTACAAAGAAAGCATAAACGCAAAAATGACCGGAAGGGTCATCACATCATGGAACTAGTTCAATTTCATAATCTTATACAATTTCATAAAAATAGGAACTAGGCATGCAATTTCTTAAAATTAATGAGGTCATGTTATCTAAACATGCCCATTTTCTTAAATCAAGTCATGTATGTAAAATTGGGCTAGGGTTAGCCTTCAAATCATGAGATTAGTAATCACTTGTAAAAACCCATTCTAATCACGCAATAAGATTTAGAAATCATAAAATAATCATGAGGAAAATAACTTATATGAATTCATAAAATTGGGTAAGAACCCTAACTTGAGGAATTCATGAAATCAATTAAAGACTTAGGGTTTTGGGTATAATGGTGAAAGAAATTCCTTATTGAATACTCACATACCTGAACTTGGATCTTTCTTAACCTAGAGCTTGGGGATGGAGACTTGAAGATAGAACCTTGATTTCGGAGCTTGGAGGAATTGAGCTTCTCTTCCTCTTTTGGAACTTGAATGATAGAATGCAGAAGACTTAGGCTAATTGGGCATAAAACCCTTCTAAAATTTCCCAGAATGACTTAAATTAGGAGCTAAAAGAGTGGGAAATTACAAAAATACCCCAGAGAAATAAGCTGGAAAAATCACTGAAGGACCTCAGCTTCAGGTTCCATGAACCCTATCTATAACTGTAGATGGAACCATGGCTCGTGGTTTAGGGTCGTGGTTCCTGAGCCAAAAGTAAGGGTGAGGGTTTGATTTCCATGGACCAGGTCTATAGCTCGTGGATTAATCCAAGGACTGTAAAAACCTCCTGCGGTTTCTTAGGAAAAGGACTGGCCTCAGTATGATTTCCATGGACTGGTTCCATGGCCCGTGGAACCATCCATGACCCATGAACCCTAGTCATGGTTCTCCGACCTGAGAAGGGTCTAGTGAACTGGTTCCATGAGTCATTTCCATGGCCCGTGGTTCAGTCAATAGCTCGTGGTCTGGGCTCGTGATTCTTGGGAACTTCAATAATTTTTAGAAATCCAAGTTAAAACCTGGTTCAAATTTTGGAGTGTTACAGTATCTCCCCCTTGGGATCATTCATCCTCGAAAGAAGATTAAAAAATAAAATTATAAAGTGGGAACTGTAGTAACAACCAACAGGACATGAAAACTGAATAACAGGCATAAAGACTGAGTTTTAACTTAAAAACATTACTGAACTAAATTCGTAAAACATGAATGCATGCTAGGATCATTAGAAAGACTGATGAAATAGAATTGGAGGGACGTATTAAGGAGGAAACTATTACCTCAAGTTGATACTGGATCAGAAGGAAATAAATGAGGGTACTTGGTCTTCATGGTTGCTTCTGCTTCCCAAGTAGCTCCCTCAACTATGTGGTTCCTCTAAAGAACCTTCACCAAAGTGACGTTTTTGTTCCTCAACCTTCAAACCTGATGATCAAGAATCTCAATGAGGACTTCTTCATAAATGAGGCTATCCTTCACGCCCACATCCTCTAAAGGCATAATCAAAGTCGGATCACCAACACACTTCTTCAACAAGGAAATATGGAAGACTGGAATAATTGCTTCTAGCTCTACTGGCAACTCTAACTCATAAGCCACGTTATCAACTCTCCTCAGAATCTTGTAGGGACCTACAAACTGAGGACTAAGTTTCCCCTTCTTACCAAATCTCATCACACCCTTCATGGGTGACACTTTAAGAAACACCCAATCATCTACCTCAAACTCCATCTTTCTTCTTCTCACATCTGCATATGATTTATGTTGACTATGGGCAATTTTCAACCTCTCCCTAATAAGCTGAACTTTCTCCATAGTCTCATGAACCGAATATGAACCTATCAAGGTTACCTCCCCTACCTCAAACCAAACAATAGGTGGCCTATAGCTCCACCTATAAAGTGCCTCATAGGGATCCGTCTGAATGCTAAAATGAAAGTTGTTGGTGTAAGCAAACTCAATAAGAGGTAAGTGATCATCCCAATTACCTTTGAAATGAATCACACAAGCTCTCAACATATCCTCTAAGGTCTAGATGGTACGCTTTGCCTGACCATCTGTATATGGGTTAAATGTTGTGATAAGATTAACCTGAGAACCAAGACCTTTCTGAAACAATCTCCAAAATTGGGATGTAATCTGAGGGCCCCTATATTAGATGATATACAATGTAACCCCATGCAATCTGACTATCTCATGGATGTAGAGCCTAGCATAATCCTTTGCTGAATCAGTATTCTTGGTAGCCAAAAAGTGGGTTGACTTAGTCATCTTGCCGACAATCACCCAAATATAATCATACTATATGCGATTGCGAGGTAAGCCTATAATGAAATCCATATTAATTGCTTCCCTCTTCCAAGCAAGAAGGTCAATATCCTAAGTCATACCACCCGTTCGCTGATGTTCTACATTCACTTGTTGACAGTTAAGACACTTGGCCATAAAATTTGCAATATTCCTCTTCATGCCATTCCACCAATAGACTTCCTGTGGGTCACGGTGCATTTTGGTGGAATCGGGGTGGATACAATATGTGAAGCTGTGAGGCTCTGTCAAAATCCGCTGTCTCAACCCATTTATATTAGGAACATACAATCAACCCTAATATCGAAGTACACCATCTCCCCCTTGGGAGAAAACCTCCACGCTCTGCTGATGGACTGCACCCTTCAACCGATGCAAAATAGGATCACGGTCTTGTTTATCTTTCACCTCAACTACCAAAGATGATTCGGACCCATTCTAAATAATAACACCACCATATGTTGAATCTTTAAAGCAAACTCCTAACTAAGCAAGCCTATGAACATCCTTAGACAACTCCTTCTTTCTGTCCTTAACTAAGGACGCACAACCCATAGACAACCTACTAAGTGCATCAACCACTACATTGGGCTTACCCGGATGGTAAAGCACACTCCTATCATAATCCTTAAGAAGCTTAAGACATCTCCTTTAACAAAGATTCAATTCCTTCTGAGTGAACAAATACTAGAGACTCTTATGATCGATAAGCACATCCACATAGATACCATACAAGTAGTGTCTCCAAATCTTTAAAGCAAAAACCACTGCTGCTAACTTAAGATCATGAGTCGGGTAGTTCTTCTCATAAATCTTAAGTTGTCTGGAAGCATAAGCTATTACCTTATGACACTGCATTAAAACATAACCCAACCCAACCCTAAAAGCATCACATTACACAACAAAGTCATTTAGGCCCTCTGGTAGAGCCAAAACTGGAGTTGTGGTCAATGTAGTCTTCAATTCTTAAAAGTTTTTCTCACACTCATCAGACCACTGAAACTTAACCTTCTTCTGAGTCAACTTGGCCAATGAGGCAGCGATGGATGAAAACCCCTCCACGAATCTCCTGTAGTAACTAGCCAAACCCAAAAAGCTCCTAATATCTAATGGAGAGGTGGGTCTAGGCCAGTTCTTCACTGCCTCAATCTTCTGTGAATCAACTCGGATGCCCTCTTTAGTCACTACATGACCTAGAAAAGCAACAGACTTTATCTAGAATTCATAATTTTTGAACTTAGTAAATAATTGTCGATCCTTGAGAGTTTGCAACATAACTCTCAAATAGTCCGCCTGCTCCTTCTCACTCCAAGAGTAAATAAGAATGTCATCAATGAAAAAAATCATAAATATATCCAAGTATTGTTTAAACACCCATTTTATCCCATCTATAAAGGTTGCAGGAGCATTCATTAGTTTGAAAGACATAATCACAAATTCATAATGACCATACCGAGTTCTAAAGGTCATTTTTTGAATTTCATACTCTCGAACTCTGAGTTGATGATAGGTAAATCTAAGGTTGATCTTAGAGAAATAGAAAGCACCTTGAAGCTAGTCGAACAAGTCATTAATCCTAGGAATGGGATATTATTCTTGATTGTGACCTTGTTCAACTGATGGTAGTCGATACACATTTTGAGAAAACCATCTTTCTTTCAAACAAATAGGAATGGAGAACCCCATGGAGAGATGTTGGGCCTGATAAAACCTTTATCTAAAAGGTCTTTCAATTGAGCTTAGCTGAAGCAATTCTTTAACGAGGAATAGATATAGGCTGCATAGCTGGGAGAAGGTCTATCCCAAAGTCAATCTCTTGCTCGAGAGAAACTCCTGCCACATCCTCGGCAAACACTTTAGGAAATTCATTTACAATAGGAATTGACTGGAGAGATAAGGTTTTGGACATTGAATCCATAACCCAAACTATATGATAGACATAACCCTTTGAAATCATCTTCCTAGCCTTGAGGTAGGAAATCAAATGACCTTTTGAGGATGGAGGACTACCCTGCCACTCTAAGATAGGCTCATTTGGAAACTTGAAGCTGACTACTCGGGTTTGACAATCAATCGAGGCATAATATGCATGTAACTAATCCATACCAAGAATTACATCAAAATTTGTAATCTCCAACTCTACTAGATTGACTGAGGTGACTCTATAAAGGACTGACATAGGACAATTTTTGTAAATTCTCTTGGCTAGGACTAACTCACCAATTGAGTGGAGACACAAAAGGGTTCTAGGAGTTGTTTAGGACTGACTTCAAACTTGCAAGAAACATAAGAGGTCACAAAAGACAAGAAAGCTCCAGGGTCTAGTAAAGTATAAACATCGAGAGAGAAGACTTGCAACATACTAGTGACTAAATCTGGGGAACTCTACTGGTCCTAGTAGGATAACATAGCATAGAGGCAGTTTTGGCGCTGACCACCACCTGAACTAGAATGGTACCCTACTGAATCAGACGGCCTGCTGGAGCTGTTGCAGTAGACTGTGTCCTACTACCTCCATATCCCTTCTTGGCTAAAGGGAAATCCTTTATACAATGACCCCATCTGTCCAGAACCAAAGCATCCACCCATGCCATAAAGGCACCCTCCGAGGTGACTCTTCCCACACTTATTGCAAATAGGGTAGGAATCCCTTTTTGCAACACTCCTTTATGACTTAGAACCTAATCCTCTACCTGCCTGATCATGCCTAGGCCTGGAGGCCTGAGTAGGAGCACTAGCTAATGATTGCACAAGTCCTGATGACCTATTTTGAAATGAAGAACGGTGTCCATCTCCAGACCGCTGATGAGTAAAACCTAAATTCTCTGTTCTGGCTCTCTAATTCTCTCTTGCTATTTCTTTCAACTTATCTTCCTCAATTTTCTGAGCATGGGTCATAAGACTAAACATATACATGTCCCTCAATAACATAGCGGTCCTGCACTCCTTTTTCACCAAGTTGGATACCCTATAAATAAACCTACTCATCTAAGCCCTCGCATCGGCCACTACAAAAGGGGCATACATAGAAAGCTAAGTGAACCTCAACCCATACTACTTAACTAACATAGATCCTTTCCTCAAATTCATAAACTCTTTGACCTTAGCCTTTCTCAACTACCTAGGGAAAAACCAATCACAAAATGCTCTCTCAAAGCACTCCCAAGTCAGAGGGACTGCATCCACTCCCCTAGCATACTTTCGTTGAGTATACTAAATATGAGTCACATCCTTGTGATGATAGGAAGCTAGATCAACACCATCAGTACCGGTAACCTACATCACCTCTAAAATCTTCTTCCCTTCATCCATGAAATTCTGCTGGTCCTCACCAACCTTAGACCCCAAAAACTCTTGCGGGTTCATATGGATGAAGTCAAACTCTGGTAGCAGTTATCGTACAATGAGGGTTAGAATGAATGAGTGCTTATTGATTAGCCTGGTTAGCCATTGCATGTACTAGCATCTGAATGGTGTTCCTGAACTCTGCATTAGTGACCTCGTGGTCCAGAACTGGAGGATTAGCATTTCAGTCATTGGCCTTATGAGGAGGCATGGCTCTGCGATGAAGCATGATCTGAAACACATAAAGATTGGATTACATAGGAAATATAAAGTTAAACTCTATCACACGATATTGATCATGAAACAAGTGAATTTTTTTCCTAAAATATCTCGTTGTCTCCCTCTCATAAATGTGGTGTGCTTCACACCTATGAAAGAGACTCTACTTAATACAACTTTCAAACATCCTAGGACTCTTGAACCTGATGCTCTGATACCAAGTTTGTCACACCCCGAGGCTACCCCCTGGACGTAACATGGGACCTGAGACCACAAGTGATCTCAAGTTAACCCTTGACATTATCTTGACTTAACAAAACATACTCAAATGAGAAGAAGCTTAATAATAGGCAAAATGGTAACTTCATAAATATAGACAAAGCATAAATCTAGGAACAACAATCTGAAACATCAACACTGAGTATCTAGCTATGTCCGAAAGAACCTAACACTGACATAATGAGTTGCTGGGACAAGATCCCAGCTAACTCCAAGTACTGAGGAGAAGACATAAAGATAACTAAAACTCATAACTAGTCCTAAGGGATGAGGATTCACCAAAAAAGACTGGATAATCAGCGATCTCGAGCCATGGACCTGAGAGTGAGAGCATGAATCTGCTTCATGATCGGATACAGTAGAAGAAGTATGCATCAGTACTATAGGATGTACTGAGTATGAAAGTTTATGTAATATCATTGTAAAACATACTTAAAAACATGCTTAAAACTGAGTTCATGTATAGTTAAAAGGAATCATAAGTAAATATCAGAATTTGGGCATAAGACATAAGGTAATAAGCCAAACTTCAAAATAGAATATCATATAACTTAGTAACTTGAAAACATTCATAAGGGAGTTTCTCGTAACTGATATTAAATCATGTTGAGCACCATGGAGTCTGGTGTCATACACCTATACCAAAAAAGGTTGTCCTAACCGTCCAAAGTTAGAACCATGTTAATAAGAATCCTATCATAAGCCACATATGGCAACATACAGTGGCAACATAGTTTTGGACTTGGGTTATCTATAACCTTTATCGCTCGCTAATGAATACTACTACCAAAATATATCATAGTGCTTACATACACGTGACATATCTAGATGTCAAAATTTGTTCATAATTATGTTCACAAATCTGGATCTTCATAATACTCACAAATCTTGCTTTTAGAAAAATAGTTCATGAGTATTGATGGCACATCAGGATGTCATGTCTTTCATAATGGATCATATGTTAATGTTTTGCATGGCACTATTTCAATTTCATAATCTTATACAATTTCATAAAAATAGGAACTAGGCATGCAATTTCTTGAAATTTATGAGGTCATGTTATCAAAACATATCCATTTTCTTAAATCAAGTCATGCATGTAAAATTGTACTAGGGTTAGCCTTCAAATCATGAGATGAGTAATTACTTGTAAAAATCCATGCAAAATCATACAATTAGATTTAGAATTTATAGAATAATCATGAGGAAAACAACTTTTGGAAATTCATAAAATTGGGTAAGAACCCTAACTTGAGGAATTTATGAAAGCAATTAAAGACTTGGGTTTTTGGACATAAGGGTGAAATAAATCCCTTATTGAATACCCACATACATGAACTTGGAGCTTTCTTAACCTAGAGCTTGGGGATGGAGACTTGAAGATGGAACCCTAATCTAGGAGCTTAGGGGAATTGTGCTTCTTTTCCTCTTTTAGAACTTGAATGAGAGAATGGGAGAAGACTTAGGCTAATTGGGAATAAAACCCTTATAAAATATTTCAAAATGACTTAAATTAGGAGCTAAAATTATGGGGAATTCTAAAACTAGCACAGGGAAATAAGCTGGAAAAATCATCAAAGGACCTCAGCTTTCGGTTCTACGGACCCTATCTGCAGACCGTAGATGGAACCATGGCTCGTGGTCTGGGTTATCATTCCTAAGCCAAAAGTAAGGATGCCGGTTTGATTTCAATGGACAAGTTCAATGGACAAGTTCTATGGCTCATAGATTGATCCATGGACCGTAGAAACCTCTCGTGGTTTCTAAGGAAAAGGACTGCCCTTAATCTGATTTCCACGACCCATGAACCCTAGTCATGGTTCTCAGACCTGAGGAGGGTCTGCTAAACTTGTTCCATGAGTCATTTCCATGGCATGTTGTTCAGTCCATGGCTCATGGTATGGGCTTGTGATTCCTCAGAACTTTAATAATTTTCAAAAATCCAAGTTGAAAGCTGGTTCGAATTCAGGGGTGTTACAGTCAAGGCTCTCCCTTT
Source organism: Jaltomata sinuosa (assembly GCA_003996215.1). NCBI lineage: Eukaryota > Viridiplantae > Streptophyta > Magnoliopsida > Solanales > Solanaceae > Jaltomata > Jaltomata sinuosa. The sequence continues at coordinate 67,437 of QJPP01002720.1, read as the reverse complement.
TCTTTTCTATTTAACTCAGTAAGGGACTGTGCGTTGATCCAAGTTTAAAATTTCAAAGATTAATTCAAGATAGGTTTCATTGGTGCCCTTGAGTATTCTTTTGAAACACAGTTTCGCAACTTCTTTATAAACTAGTTGCTTATTTCGAAAATTTGAACTAGTTCCTTATTCTTTTGATTTTTTTAGTTCATGATCAGGCCCAAATAGAATAAAGGATGTCAAATCTGCTGTCTTGTTTTTTTCCTTTACTTGTGAAAGGATTTCAATGTTTCACCTTTCTTTATAATTTTCTTCATTTCTTATCTCAACTAATTTATGTGGAGTAATTGACTACTTCATCTAACATGGATATCTTTGTTTTAACTTAGGATTAATTGGGTATATATATATATAGCAAGATCATCCTTTTGATGATGATAGAATTATTCATATTTTTGATATTCAAGGTCTGATTTCCTGGCAAAATGGCTCGTATTTCCTTTTTTTCCTTCTCTCCCAATATTGACTTTCCTTGTCAAGCTTAAGTCAAGAGTTCCTCATTAGTCTTAGCCTTCTCAAGTTATGTTTTACTTGTTCTTATCTCTGCACTGATCTGGACAATCTTAGGAACGTAGTTGAAACCTTTGAATATGTTTTCATGTGTTGTTTTCAATGAATGAGGTAAATTCAAGTCATTCAACTCATAAAAATTATGGAGTAGATGTAAACTCCTCAGAGAAAATGTGTTTTAAAGCCTCTGTATGCTCTCCAATATTGAATTAATAATTAATTTTTAGTTCTCAAGTTAAACTATAAAGAATAATTTATTCGTTTTCTTCCTGACAATTTGAAGGAGCTAGATATGTTTGCTTAAAGATGTACATCAACGGGGGTTAAGTTCAGTATTTGTGTTTTCCATGCACTTAAGACGTAACTTTGCGTTACTAAAATGTTATTGAAGTCTCAGTTAAATGTTATCTTAATATTTGTGTTATTTTACTATTTTTTTCTCCTTATTCTTTATCTTCTATGCATGAACATCCATCGAGTCTATTAGACTCTTATCACATCATACTCTGATGGGTTTAACCCAATGAACATAATAGTTTTGACTTAGCCTCGACATGTAGTAGAATATGGCAATCCAAGAGGGTCAGAATAGAGGCTTTGGGCTTAAAGTCCACGACATAATGATAGTAGTCCAAAATAAATAATGAAGCAGAAAAATGGGTTCAACCCCATAATAGTAGCAGCAAGCATGAAAGGGCTAGTAAAAGACCTAAAGGAAAACAATTTGGCAGTAGCAGCAATCCAAAGGGACCAATATTTTTAGTCTAGCTTTGACATTATTTTTTTATTCTCTTGTTAACTCTAACACTCTTTTATTTAACTTAGGTGAGTTCCCACTGAGTTGCCTTATTTTTTTATATATTTTCTCGTAATTGTTCAAGTAAAGTTCAAATTCATTTACCCAAAATTTATGCGTTCAAGAATAACTTAAGAACCCTTCGTGTTCTTTCACAGTTATTGAGATGCTTAGAATCAATATTTAGTAATTGGGTTAATTATTTAACTCAAAAGGTTAACTCGGATAACATTGTTGAAATTAAAATTATTTTTGAGACTTTAAAGTTTGAATTATTATTTTGAATAATATGAATGTATAAGTATCAAACAAATTCTATGATTTTCAAGAAGATCATTTCTTCTCAAATAACTTTAAAAAGGTTATTTCTTTTCAATTTAAAAAAATCATTTCTTTTTAATAATTTTAAAAGAAAATCTTCTGTAAAAGAGTTTTTCCTTTTCAATTAACTCAAAATTAGCTTTTCTTTTCAAATAAACTCAAAAGAGTTTTTCCTTTTAAAACACTTCAAAGAAGTTTCTTTTCAATTATATAAGTTAGACAAATAAAGTTTAAATTCGCCAGTCAACCACGTGTTTGTGGACATTCTTTAAGTGACTTAAAAACCTTCTGAAAGATGTTATTTGAACCCTTACCTAGATCTTTAAAATATTTAAATGATTATTTTGTTAAATCTTTTAAATAAAAATATTTCTTAATTTCTTTTCAAAAATTAAGTGGCGAATTTGTTTTAAATATTTTTGCGAAAGTTGTGAAAAATATTTTGAGACATTTCAAGTGGTTTTTCATAGTCAAAATCATGCGTAACACCACCCATTTTGACTCATAATCTAAGGTCACAAGAATGTATTTGTTCCCGCAGGAACTCACAAATAATCTCATAAAGTCTATCCCCCACACATCAAACAATTTGACCTGTAAAATGGGGGTCAAGGAGAGTTCATGCTTTCGAGAAATACCTCCATGGTGCTGGCATTAGTCAAAAAGTTTGAACAGGTCATGGGCATCTTGGTAGATGGTCAGTCAATAAAAGCCATATTGCAAGACCTTGAATGTTATCCGCATGCTGCTATGAAGACCTCCCACGAGAGAGGAGTGACAAGCCTCAAGGATAGACATCATCTTAACTTCCAGAACACAACGACGAATCACCCCATCAGCACAAGTCCAAAATAGGTATGGCCCATCTAAGTAGAACTTTTGGACATCATGCAGAAATTTCTTTTTTTGGTATGAGTTTAAATTTTTGGGCATTAGTTCACTTGCAAAAAAATTGTCAAGGTCAGCGAACCACGGGGTTAGGAAATGAGATGCCACATAAATGTGTTTATCTTGAAATGCATCATTAATATCAAGATCTCCCACCGGATGAACATCTTCTTCCAACCTAGATTGGTGATCCACAACTTGGTTTTCACATCCTCTTCAGTCCTTCACTTCAAAATTAAAATCTTGCAACAAGAGAACCCATCGAATAAGCCTTGGCTTAGCATCTTTATTTTCCATTAAATATCAAATTACAACATAGTCCATATGTACCATGTTCTTAGTCCCTAATAAATATTCCCAAAACTTCTAAAAAGCAAACACCACGGTGAGTAATTCTTGCTCCATTACTGTGTAGTTCATTTAAGCCCCATTCAATGTTTTGCTAGCATAGTACACTGGCTGGAAGATTTTGTCTTTTCTTTGACCAAGCACAGCCCCTAAAGAAACACCACTTGCATCACACATCAACTCGAACGATTTCAACCAATCGGGTACCATAATAATGGAAACAAAAGTGAGTCGCTCCTTCAAGAAATTAAATGCACTCAAGCATGCATCATTAAAATTGAACTTCGAGTCTTTCTCCAACAGCTTACACAAGGGACGATCCACCTTCGAAAAGTCATTGATGAACAATCAATAGAATCCTGCATGGACTAAGAAACTTTGCACACCCTTAACAGTTTCCAAAGGAGGTAATTTGGAGATAACCTCAACTTTTGCTTGGTCTACTTCAATACCCTTCTCTAATATTTTGTGACCCAACACGATGCCTTTTTTCACCATAAAGTGACACTTTTTTTCCAATTCAAGACAAAGTTCATTTCTTTACAACGCTTCAAAACATTGGTTAAGTGTGCCAAGCAATCATCCAAATAATCTCCAACCACGGAGAAGTCATAAATGAAAATTTCCATGGAATCCTCCACTATATGCAAGAATATAGACATCATGCATCTTTGAATTGTAGACGAGGAACTGCAAAGCCCAAACGCCATCCTTTTGAAGGTGAATGTCCCATACGGGCATGTGAACATCATCTTTTCTTGATCTTCTAAGGCAATGTAAATTTTTTTATACCCTAAATACTCGTCTAGAAAGCAATAGTAACCTCACCTGGCAAACCGATCAAGCATTTGATCCATAAATAAAAGAGGAAAGTGGTACTTTTCAGTCCATAAATTTATCTTGGGATAGTCCATTCACACCCTCCATTCGGTCGCCGGTTGTAAGACTATCAACTCATTTTTTCTCATTTAGAAATACCATAATGCCACCCTTTTTTGGTACATATTGTACCGAGCTCACCCAAGTACAATACGATATCATAAAGACAACCCCTGCATCCAATCATTTGATGATCTTCTTTTTCACCACCTCTTGCATAGGTGGATTCAATTGTTTTTTATGCTCAATGGAAGGAGTGCAATTTTCTTGAAGGTTTATCTTGTAGGTGCGAATACATGGAGAAATGCGAATGATATTGGTGATTGTCCAACCAACTTCCCGAATATGCTTTCTTAGTACTGATAGCAAAGCTTCCATTTGCTAATTGTCCAACTTAATAGAAATAATAACAGACAATGTTTCATTTGAACCAAGGTAAGCATACCTCATGTGTGAAGGTAGAGTTTTGAGTTCCAACTCAGGAGGGTCAATGATTGATGGTTTAAAAAGAGGGGTTTGACGGATCTTCAAGTCGAGGTCAAGCTTCATTGGGGGATAGGAGTAGGAACCCAACCCCTTCAAAGAGTTACACACTTCATCATAGTCTTCAATTGTCACGCCCCGAATTTGCACCCTAGACCTGACACGGTGCTTAGAGCCACAAGTAACCCCAAGCTTACCCATGGTCTGGCATATTCTAAACATTCTTGAATTAAAATAGCCAAGCGGAAGCTAAATTGAATAAAATATAATTTTTTTATTTAAACTGAAAATATCTAAAAGTATTAAAAGTCTGAAAATTTAAAACCTTCTAAATAAGCTAAAGTCTGACCTTATGTCTGAAAGTCTCTATCCCTCAGCTAACTCAAAAATGTTGGAAATAAAAAATAAACTAAGTAGAAGAGTATCATAAAGTACGTCCACGAATGATGAGGACTCCCCACTGGTTGTCACTGAGATGGCATTGGAATGATCTAATCACGAGGCTGAACCTGAGAACCTTAACCTGCGTTATGATATGATGCAACACATAGAGTATGCACTAGTACTTTCAATGTACTGATCATGAATGATATATATATATATATACATGCTAAAATATTGATATATTGTTTAAACTATAAGCTGAACTGTGATACATAAGCCCAAAAAAGTCATGCATAAGAATCTGAAATGCAGGAATAATCTGAAAAGCATACTGAAAAGCTGTAGAATTTAACTGAGGTCCTAGTATCTAATTGCCAAGTAGAATTATGTAGGAGAGTCTATTAACTGACATAAACCATGTGAGCTAAACGTGGAGTCCAATGTATATGCCCCATTGAGAGGACCCGATATACCTTGCCATGTTATAAAGGCATGACTTGCGTGATCACTAATTCTGATGTCTAACTGAAGGGCTAAATAACCTACGGTGGCATGTAGTTCTGGGAACTTAGGGTACGTTGAATCCTATTCCAACTTGGTGTTAAGTAATACTCCCAAAACTAATTCTACTAGCTCATTTAAATTGAGGTTCTGAAATATTGCGTCAGAACTTAACTAGTCTAAGAACATTATTTTATGAAAAACTATAAACTAAAAGCTAACTAAATTCTATTTTAAACTCAATGCTTGAAATCTAGGTTAAATTTTGAAGAAGACTAGTTCATGAGAAAATACTACAACTTAGGGCTAAAATCTTGACTTCTTAAATCATGGTGAAAACTCATGCAAATCATTGAAAACATGATGCAATTCTTATAAAACAGGATATAAATCATAAAGACTAAATCCTATAATAATTCGCATAATAGGGTAGAAATCCTAGTTTTATAAATCATGAATTTTGAAGAAAAGACTGGAGTTTGGGCATAAGGGTGAACTAAACCCTTACTGATTACCCATATAACTGATAGAAGAAGATTCTTGAAGAAAATCTGAAGTTTGAAGCTTCGAGAAGAAAGCCCTAGGTTGGTGGAGAGAAAACTGCTTCTGTTCTTTCTTTCTAAGACTTGAGCGAAAGAATTAGGAAAAACTAGGCTAAGTTTGATTAAAACCTTTTTAAAGTAAGTCTAAAACAACTTATTGTCAGAGTTAAAAGTATGGGGAAATGTCTAAAATACCCTTTTAGTATTTTTTTTCAATTAAAAGAGGCCATGCAGGCCATTTTATTAAAATAAGAGGTCCAACCAAATCGGTCCAAATCAGGCCCAAAAGCCAAACTAAATTAAACAAACAAAAAGAAACAGAAAAAAAGGAAAAAGGAAACTAAATGACACAGAAGTGTCTAGAGGCTCAAAAGGGAAAGTTGCCCTTCATCGTCGTCTTCTTCATCTCCCAAGGGTAAGCTTTCTCCATCCTCTACCGAACTTCCATGCCATCGCCGGAGAAGAGCTGGGGAGGTAATTTTATCAATCACCTTAGCTCCTTCTACACAGAACTTTACTTCATCAAGTTAGTGTAGATTTCACCTAAGTGTTCAAAATCTCACGAACACCATGAAATTTGTCACTTTAGAGACTTCTTCGACTTGATTTGGGCAGATCTGGTGTCAAGACCCAATTTCTCAAATCATGATGAAACCTACAACTCCCCAGTAGGCGAATCAATTCCTCTACCCCAGAATGGTCAGAAATGGGCTACTACCTAACCAATACGCATGATAAGCTAAAATAAACGGAAGCAGAATAAAATAAATACACGCGGAAGAAAAGACTGAATATATATACACACACAAGAACACCACACCAACCCTAAGAATTGGTATCGTTAGTACAGGAGCTTCTAAATAGAATACAAGTGCTAGAAGTAACAAAATGATAAGTACAACTATCTTCGAATACATAACGATTAATAGTACAAAGGATGAGATGTGGTCAAGCCCGATCGTCAGGCGCTCACCCTAGTCTCGAGTATCCAGCAGCTGCACGAGTCTTGACGTGATCAATGGTGAAAGCTCACACTAATATATACACTACAGAGTGCAAAAGTGTAGTATGAGCACCAATTGCTAAGCAACGGGGACCCAGTAGGCATCATTGGCCGACTTAACGCATATAAAATGTAAAAGCAGTAATAAGAAGAATAAAAGGAAGCAGTCACAGAAACAAAGAGGAAGCACAAGGAAACTAGCATATAGAAATCAACAAGAATACAAGCAAACTATGCTAGCCACAAAGGTATACATACACAGAAACACAGGTGAAAGGAAGGAAGACTCACCTGGGATCCTTGCAACAATAGTATATATAAAAAAAAGAGTTTAAAGAGATGGACAGTATACCGATAACCTCAAAAATACAGGGAAGGAAGGAAAGAAAGCCAACAGTTGAACTAGTAATCACATACAAAAAAATATGCTTAAGACATCAAATTCAAAATAAGAATAGACGTAATAAACTCATAAGTATAAGCCTAGGATGGAGTAACTAAACCACAAGTACCCAAATTCGCTAATCAACAACAAGGAAAATAATAGAATTTAATACCCCACAACCGCTCGAATGGCTACACTATCAATATCTCAATACTATAGGACCCATTGCCCCTCAAGAATCTCAGTCCAAAAGCCGGAGCCTCAACGTGCTAAAAAAACACTAACCCAACAAGGTACCAAAGGTCAAAACTAGCTCTATGAAATTAAAGGAGTAATATCATCTACCTACAGTCCCAATGGCTTCCCATACAACCAACGAACACAATCAAGTGAAAACAAACCCTCCGGCCGCCCATACAACCGGAGCGTACACTTAGCACACAACAAACAAGAGTGGAATCGGGTCACAATATGCATGATGATGATGAATCTGGTGTGATAATAGAACTCTATGTTACCCCCTCCGGTACCTATAAGGCCCAATAGAGGTAGGACCCATGAAAGGACACTGCCCGTGTACCTTTACTATGACGTACACTGCTCCTCCGGCAAACGAAACCCAAAGCTCTTGGTCCTGGATCGGCAAGGTCCATGGGGGTATACTCATAGATCACATACTAAAACTGTGAATCTCAATAAATGGAACCTCGTAGTACATGCTTGGCTTTGAACCGGGTCTAAAAAAGTAGTGGTAATCTCAAAGACCCTCTCAAAGGGTGCCTAAAGTATTTCTGGGTCTAAAATTAGTAATAAAGAATCAGTAACCCTCTCAAAGGGTGCCCAGAGCGTAGCAGGGTGTAAAACCATCGTAAAACATATCTAGCACACTGGCATAGTCGAGTCTAGTATCAGTAATAAATCAGTGAGAAATCAACATAGTACCACTTTTATCTCGAGAAAATCCACCAGTCAATACCAAATCTCATTTTATCATCATTTATACCAAAAATAGGCCCTCGAGGCCATGCAAAGTTTTAGAAAACCAATGATAGTGGGCCCAAAGCCAAAATGGTGGTAAAATATGCAGAAAAATCCTTTTTCATGAATGATATTCTCGCAGACAATAAAGTTAGCCCAAAGTAGCTCACAAACATTTTTATCGGCCCTACATAGGCACGATCAGTTCTACAGCCGAGATAGCCAGCCTAAAGCAATATCTAGATGTCCGAGACTGACGGACATTCTCAATTAACCCACCATCTATGTTCTAGAATCAATACAAGGACACACAGGACCACAAGGGTAATATATAATACTACACGAATAATACAATCAACGTATGAAATAAATGGACTGAAGAGACATACAAAGTTTTGGGTACCAACCTAATACAACCCACCCAAGGATAACTAGTTAATGCAGTTATAGCCTATATACGAAGATTCTAAGTAGGGAAAGCCATAACCTACATGTCTTACAATGACTGGCTACAAGAATGGCTTTGTCCAGGCTCGAACCACTCCGAGAAGCTCTAAACTGAAAAATACTATCACAACAATAATCTATGCTTGAAAACAAGACTAATGATACCTATAATACTAAACACATACCCGGGTCAAAATTTGGGTCAAAAATGGGACTGCGGGTCCTGCAATCCAAAACAGGAAACGAAAAACACCTATGTGTTCCTCACCATCCTGGGATTACATGCTCAAAATTTGAGCGGAAACGAACAACAAATGCGGCTCCAAAACAGCCCACCCATTCATGAATTAAAGGAGAAATCAATGGAGGAAATGAGAATTAAATAAGTTACTTACCCGCTTTAGAAGTTGATAATCGAGAAAGTATCGATGACATACTACCATCCTACCAGTTGAGGTCAATAATGGAGGAAATTGGAGGTTTTTAGGAGTTTTGAAATGGAGAAACCAATGTTGGAGTATAAATAAAATGAAGGAGAAGGAGTCAATATAAAGCTGCCAGCAGATGCCTAGGCAAACGCGGCCATGGTGCTGCCTACGCAGGCTCGTATACGCGGGCGGCCCATGCATACAGGTAGGCCAGGCACTGGCCCAGTGCGCACATGGCCAGGCCACTGTGAACACGGAAGCCCGCACCCGATCGGGCATCGCCTAGGCGAAGGCAAGAAAAATAGGGTGGCTGGAAGGCTTCATCACATAGGTCGCTAGCCTCACGCATAAGCAAAGGGCATGCTGGTGCTATGACAACAACCAACTTCTAAAAACCTAGCAAACAAGAATTTGAACTCTGACGGACCCCCGGGAATGCATCCAGGGTCCCATTAACACAAATGACATGAGCTATTCAACTAGAAACAACATTCTGGATCCAATAGAATCGATGAAACTTCCATCAGAGGTCGATTTAATGAATAGTGGCCCCGCAACCAAAATTAACCTTTAGGCCAATAATTGAGAAAATGCATAAAGTACCCCCTAAAGTTGGACGTGATTTGGAAGTAGACACTTAAAGTTTGCGGGAGTCTTATTACCCCATTATTCTTATTTAATATGTATTTATTACCTCCTTATGAGCCTAGGTGGCATGTAGAGTGTATTTCGCTCTCCAAAAGCACGTGAGATAAGTTGAGCTAGAGCATATGGCCATGTGACCACTAAAGATGTTGAATTTAGGCTGGTCTGCAACATCGTTTCAGCGGCTTGGAAAGTTGAATATGTTGGATGAATTCCTCCTCAATGCATGTGAAAGTTCATCCCTATACAAAGAAAATATGAAACTGTACCATGACCAAAAGATTGAGAAGAGAGATTTCCAATCTTGTAATTACGTCCTTATTTTTAATTCCAGACTTCGCTTGTTTCCTAGCAAGTCGAATTCCATGTGTATTGGACCATTCAGAGTGGTACAAGTGTTCCACCATGGTGCTATAGAGCTGAAAAATCAAGAGGGCAAGAGATTCAAAGCAAATGGGTAGAGTATAAAATCATACTTGGGGACTGCAGAGGAGCTTAAAGCTATTGAAGCTTGGACTCTTAACTAATTCACATCACCCAAGGAGTTTGATGATGTCTGAGTAATCAAGCAACTTGCGTCATGCCGCGATGATAAATCAGGCACTGCATGGGAGGCAACCCATGAGGAAACTCGATGAATTCTGAGTAATCAAGTGACCTGCATCGTGCCACAACATTAAATCAGGCGCTGCATGGGAGGCAACCCATGAACTAATGTGTGTTGAAATGTGTAGGAGTTGGTGAGAGCGGAAATAACAGTATTGCTGAAGTGCAAGAACAAGAGGGTCCCGTGGAAGCAAGGCGTGCTAATGGAAAACTAAGAAATACAATGGTCTGTCCCATTCCCACTCCCTATGTCACGACCCAATTTCTCGGTCATGATGGCACCTATAACCCCCGGTAGGTGAACCAATCCCCGTAGCCCAGAACAGTTAGTAATGGGCTACTATCTAACAAATAAGAGAACAAGACGAAGAGAACAGATAAAAGGACTATAAATATATGCATATGCGGAAACTAAACCAAACCCCAAGACCTGGTATCATAGTATAGAGCAGCCAAACTACATACATGGAGATGCAAATAATCCAAAACAATATATACAGATGTCTCTGAATGGTAATAGAGTACATGAAGCAAAAGATAAACTAAAGCTAAGCTCTGATCGCCAAGAGCTCACCCTCAGTCTAAAGTAGTCCCCAACAGATCTCCAAGCACGAATCACAACAATCTAACGGCGATGGCCCACGCTAGGATCTGCACCCAAAGATGCAAGGGGGTAGGGGTGAGCACCAAATGCGAAGCATAAGGTACCCAATAGGTATCATAGGCCGACTGGGCACATATAAGATAAAAGTGTAGTAATAGATAGAATAGAAGCAAGCAGTCACAAAAATCAACGAAAGGTACACAGGAACTAGCCCAGAGGGAAATCAACAGAACCACATGTGAGGCCAGTAAGCAGAATATACACACCATAGGCACATGTGACCGTAAGGAGTAACGCACCTGGGGTCCTTGCAATAACAGTGTACACATAATAAGTTTACGAAATGGACGGTATACCGGTAACCTCAATTGTAAGAAGAAGAGAGAAAGAGTAATGATAGGCATGCTCAGAGACATGAATCAAACTAAACTAATCATATCAATCTCAAATCCAGAAACTAACAGTCTAGCAGTAACCAATCTCATACTTATCCATAATAGAGAACAATTTTGTAAGTAAATAGCAAAAGTCTACCTACAGTCCCCCGGCCGCCCATACAACCGAGGAACACAAACAAGTGAAAACAAAAAACAAACCCTGCGGCATCCCATACTACCGGAGCGTACAATCAACAAACAACAAACAAGGGTGGAGCCTCAAACAATGAATGATATGATGCATGAAGATCTCAAGTGCCATGGTATCTCTGTATGTACCTCCTCCGGCGCCGATCCGGCCCAAACAGGGTAGGTTCCATGGAAGGACACTGGCCCGTATAGCCTCTACTTCCAGCCGTTACCCTTGCCTCGCCGGCAACACGCAGCCCGCAGCCCCCATGGCCGCCGGAGGCACAGGTCCATGGAGTCCAGAGCGCCACTAGTGACCTCACCACAACGTCAGTATCAAACACACATTGCGGGTCGTCCCGGCACCGGCTTGAACGCAAGCCCGGTAATCAAATAGAGACCCCAGTCTCGAATATGCATGCCCCAGACGCCTGTCCAAAGACTAAAGTAGTCAGGAAAATATTCTCAAAAATAAAACCCCTCCAAGGGTGCCGGTCAAATAACCGGGTCTAAACAGAGAATAGTATCTCGGTGCTCGTCCGAACTGAGGCTAAATAATCATGCTCAAGTAGCAAGGAAAAACTCAAACTAGCACCCGGCCCTGCCGAGTCTAGCGTAGCAGTAAAACTGATGTTTAAAACATAATTTTACTTCCTTTTACCCAGGAATATTCACAAGTTAAATCAAACCATTTCCAAATTATTTCCATCAAAAATGGGCCCCCGGGCCATGCAAGGTTTAGAAAATGGTGCAAGTAAGCCTGAAGCCCAAATCGTAGTAAAACCTGTATAAACCCTCTTTTTATGCATGAAAATGGTATGATCAAACACAATAGCTGCCCAGCAGCTCACAATCAACCTATCGACTATGCACAGGCCCACAGCTACTCAGCAAGCATAACCATCCTAGAAGGATAATTCTATGCCCGGGACTCGCGGACATTCCCAAAATCCCACCTTCTATGTTCCAGAGTCAACAAGGCGTCATAGGACCACAAGGATAAATAAAATATATCGGCAAGTACTACAAGCAACGGAGGAACAAAAGTAGGCGGACATGAATAAAGCGGTGGAGGTCTGTGGTACCAACCTAATAAACCAACCCAAGGATGCCCATTAATACAATTTTATCCTATATATGCGGAGTCTAGGAAAAATAAATCGTAACCTACCTGTCGTCCGACGACAAGTTGTTAGGACAATGATTTTCGAGCTCGAACCGCTCCAAGAAGCTCCAAAATGAAATCAAACTTGAACTCGGGATTGAATAACTTGACGTAAATAATCGATTTTCTTCCGATGCCCAAATAGTGCGTCAAATGATTCTCCCACGAAATTCCCTTTTCCCGCGAGTATGTTTTATATGTATCTAGCGTATGAAGCCATAGGAATAAATTATATATTGTAATCCTAACTATGAAACACAGTTAAATAATTTGTCAAAACATTCCTAAAGTTGTACCTAACATCACCATATATATAAATATACTTTCTTAGTCAATGCCACTACATGGTTGCTGCACCACTTCACTTTCACGTGGTGGTGAGGTGTCAGCACCATGTTATTTCTTACCTGTTATGTCTGTACTCGGGTATTGAATAAGTTCGTGGTAAAATATATATAACTTTTTAAAATATACCATAATTCATAGAAAATTATTTCAAACAAAACCTACTATATTATAATAATAAATTTTAACATAACTAAATTTACTATCTCCGTTAAAATATTACAATGTATACAAACCTTATAAAATAAGTACATACATAATTATATCGTAACAAAAATATTTTTCATAAACCTTTAAAATATTTTAAAAATGTAATAATAATATAACTTTTTACCAAATTCAACTTTAAAATAAAATATTTTCAAATATACGCGCGATGCTAATAAAATTCTTAAGCTTAGGCTTGTAATTCACCATCGCATGATTTTGATACTCAAGAACTCTCTTGGAATCCTCCCTTATATTTCCTCACTGTTTCAGAACTGAAATGGCGTTTTAAAACGTGAAGTTGAAGCTTAAATCGAGTTTGACCCGACCCGGTTTGCAACCCGGTTCGCAACCCGTTTTCTGCCAGACAGTCCGCGGTAAAATAGTCATAACGTTTACTCCGCGATCAGTTGGACGTGAGGTTTTGTGCGTTGGAAACTAGACTCGTAGACCTTCGATTTGGTATTTTGGGGGACTTCTAACTCTTTATATATTGAGAGAAAAGCCCCGAGACATTTTACCCAAAGTTCAGAAAATTTATTAAAGAACTTACAATAACTTTTGCCGACTTGCTTGACTTCAAAACTTATCATACGACCAAACAAATGGACCCGGCACCGAACTACCGGTCCCGACAAGCCTTAAATGACTTGGGTCCGCTACAACAAGCTCTAACGGCACAAGGAAAACGTGTATGTGGAAATGACCAAAAATGACCGGAAGGGTCATTACATCATCCACTACTAAAATGGACTTTCGTCCTCGAAAGTCAAGGTCAAGGGGGTACCTGAAGGCTCAAACAACTACGGATACTGGGCCCGCATATTTCTCTCGGTCTCCCAGGTAGCCTCCTCGACTGGACGGTGCCTCCACTGAACCTTAACAACCGGGATCTCTCGAGACCTCAATCTCCTGACATCTCTGGGCAAAATAGTTGTCGGCTCCTCAACACAGGCTAAACCCTCACCCAACTAAACTGAATCCCACTGCAACACATGAGACTTATCTGGTACATACCGACGCAACATCGAAACATGAAATACAGGATGTATAGCTGAAAATATCAGAGGCAAGGCTAGCTGATAGGCAACGCTACCAACCCTCTGAAGAATCTCAAACGGCCCAATGTACCAGGGGCTAAGCTTGCCCCGCCTACCAAATCTCATCACGCCCTTCATGGGAGATACACGGAGAAACACCAAGTAACCGACACTAAACTACAGGGCACGGAGCCTACGATCAACATAACTCTTCTGCCTGCTCTGAGCTGCCCAAAGTCTGTCCTGAATCACTCTGACTCGGTCTAAGAAATCTCGAAGCAAATCTGTGCTCTGTGGCCCAGCACTAACACCATCAAACCAACCTACCGGTGATCTGCAACGCCTTCCATACAAAGCCTCAAAAGGTGCCATGCCGATACTCGAATGGAAGCTGTTATTATAAGCAAACTCTGCCAAGGGAACAAACTGATCCCAAAAACCTCCAAAGTCAAGAACACAGGCCCGAAGCATGTCCTCCAGAATCTGAATGGTCCTCTCGGACTGGCCATCTATCTGAGGGTGGAAAGCGGTACTAAGATGAACCTCTGTACCCAAATCTCGCTGAATAGCCCTCCAGAACTGAGATGTGAACTGAGTGCCGCGGTCTGAAATGATAAAAGCTGGGACCCCGTGCAACCGAACAATCTCACGAAGGTAGATCTGAGCTAACCTCTCTGCGCCATAAGAAGTCTGAACCGGCAAGAAATGTGCTAACTTAGTCAGCCTATCAACAATCACCCATATGGAATCAAACCCATGAGAAGTACGAGGCAAACCAACAACGAAGTCCATAGTAATCCTTTCCCACTTCCACTCAGGAATGGGAAGTCGCTGCATCAAACCACCAGGTCTCATGTGCTCGAACTTAACCTGCTGACAGTTCAAGCACTGAGATACGAAATCTGCTATATCCCGCTTCATACCACTCCACCAGTAAAGCTGTCTCAAGTCTCTATACATATTTGTTGTGCCAGGGTGAATGGAGTATCTAGTACAATGTGCCTCATGAAGTACCAACTAAATCAAATCACTAATCCTCGGAACACAAAGGCGACTATCGAACCTCAGAACCCCATCTGAATATAGAGTAGCTCGACGGGTCTCACCCTGAACAACCCAATCACGAAGGTCACACAATTGTTGATCCTCAAACTGACGGCTCTGAATCTGAACAATCAAAGTAGAACGAACCACGACACTGGCGAGAACTCTGCTAGGATCCGACAAGTCAAGCCTAACCAAACGGTTAGCCAAGGACTGGATGTCCAAGGCCAACGGTTGCTCTGAAACTGAAAGAGAAGATAGGCTACCCATACTCACTGTCTTCCGACTCAAGGCATCCACTACCACGTTTGCCTTGCCCAGATGATACAGAATAGTGAAGTCATAGTCCTTCAGTAACTCGACCCACCTCCTCTGTCTCGAGTTCAACTATCGCTGACTCGTGATATACTGAAGACTATGGTGATCGGTGAAGATCTCACAGTGAACTCCATATAGGTAATGCCTCCAAATCTTGAGCGCGAAAACTACCGCCGCCAACTCTAAGTCATGAGTGGGGTAGTTGCGCTCGTGAACCTTCAGTTGCCTCGACGCATATGCTATTACTCGACCCTGCTGCATCAAAACACAACCAAGACCAACCCCAGAAGCATCACAATACACGGAGAAGCTCTGACCCTCAACTGGCAAAGTCAAAACTGGAGCTGAAGTCAATAAGGCCTTAAGCCTCTGGAAGCTATCCTCACACTGATCCGACCATTGAAATGGGACGTCCTTCCTAGTCAGCATAGTCAAGGGTGCTTCTATGGAAGAAAATCCCTCAATGAACCGTCTATAGTAACCTGCTAACCCAATAAAGCTGCGGACCTCAGTAGCAGTAGTAAGTCTAGGCCAATCACAAATCGCAGAAATCTTTTCCGGGTCAACCCTAATCACATCCTTAGACACCACGTGCCCTAGGAATGCAACTGACTCAAGCCAAAACTTGCACTTTGAGAACTTGGCATAAAGCCGATGATCTCTCAAAGTCTGGAGTATAACCCTCAAGTGCTGCTCATGCTCATCTCTACTACGCGAGTATACTAAGATGTCGTCTATAAAAACTATCACAAATGAGCCCAAATACGGGCCAAGAACCCTGTGCATCAAATTCATAAAGGCTGCGGGGGCATTAGTCAACCCAAAAGACATCACCAGGAACTCATAATGGCCATAACGTGTCCTGAATACTGTCTTAGGGATGTCCTCCGCTCTAATCCTCAACTGATAGTAGCCAGACCTCAAATCAATCTTCAAAAACATGACTAAACCCTGAAGCTGATCAAACAAATCATCAATCCTCGGCATCGGATACCTATTCTTCACTGTCACCCTATTCAGCTACCGATAATCAATACACATGCGCATCGACCCATCCTTCTTCTTCACGAAGAGAACAGGAGCACCCCAAGGTGACACACTAGGCCTAATAAACCCCTTAGCTAACAGATCCTGGGGCTGCTCCTTAAGCTCCCTGAACTCAGCAGGAGCCATACGGTATGGAGAAATATAAATAGGCCTAGTGCTCGGCTCTAGATCAGTAGCGAAATCAATATCTCTCTCAGGTGGAAGGCCTGGCAGGTCGGTAGGAAACACATCGAGGAAGTCTCTAACTATAGGAACAAACTCAGGAGAAGTAGGGTCAGCACTAATATCTCGGACATATGCTAGATAAGCTAAACACCCACGGGAGATCAACTTCCTAGCTCGAAGACAAGAGATGATCCCAGATGGTGCATGGCTAACAGAACCCTGCCACACAACCGGGGATACACCGGGCACAGCTATGGTAATGGTCTTGGCATAACAATCCAAAACCACACGGTGAGGGGATAACCAGTCCATGCCCAGTATCACATCAAAATCTAGCATATCAAGAATCATCAAATCACCCCAAGTCTCTGAATCACCAACAGATAACATACAGGATCTCACAATCCGATCCACTACTAAGGAATCTCCTACTGGGTCGGAACAGAAACAGGAACAGATAATGGCTCACTAGCCAACCCCAAACAAGGCACAAAGTAGGCAGATACATATGAACAAGTGGATCCAGGATCAAATAAATCCATAGTAGACTGATGGCACACAGAAATCGTACCTGTAATCACAGCATCTGAGGCCTCTGCCTCTGGTCTACTAGGGACCGCGTAAAACTGACGACGACCTCCACCTGCCCGACCGCCATCCCTACCACCTGCTCTGCCGTGTGGAGCACCACTTCTACCCTGATGACCACCCCCTCTAGCCGGGGGCTGAACTGCCCGTAAAGGCTTGGCCAACTGAATTGTACCCTGCTGAGGGCAATCTCTAGCAAAATGACCAATCGCACCACAAGTAAAACAAGCCCCTGATGGCCTACTCAGTCGAGATGAACCAGCAGATCCTGTATGACCACCGCGACCTGATGCCCCAGAAACTATACCCCTCGAAGACTGGCCGCTATAGCCCTGATGGCTGCTCTGACCCTACTCGAACTGGGAACTACCGAAAGTCTGAAGGAAAGCCTGAATCGGTCGGCTGGACTGACCCTGGTACTGCTGTGGCTGATAACTCTGGCTCCACTGGCCAGGACCTCTACCACCATATTTGGAACCATTAGAGACACCCTTATGTCGAGGCCTCTTATCTCTGGACTCCTGATCATGTCGCTGTAAGTCCTCCACAGTGCGGGCAGTCTACAATAGCCTGGAATGATCGACCACTGGCAATTAATATCTCAGCTGGCTGCCTGATCTCTAGCCTCAAACCCCATACAAATCTGTGAATCCTATTAGCCTCGGTAGAAATGATTATAGCTCCGAACGGTGCTAGCTGATGTAAACGGGTCTCATACTCTGAGATAGTCGTAGATCCCTGCATAAGGTGAATAAACTGCTCCCTGCAACGCTCACGATCACTCTGTGGTAGGAACTTGGCCATAAAGGCCTCATAAAACTCAGACCAGGTCAAAGGAGGTGACGATGGTGGTCTACAAGCAACCTGGGCCCTCCACCATAACTTCGCTGGGCCCTCCAACTGATAGGTAGTATAACTAACCCCGTGAGTTTCCAACAAACCCAAATGATGCAACATCTCCTCATAGGTAGTAATAAAGTCATGTGGATCCTGTCCAGAAGTACCAGCAAACCTCAGAGGTGCTAACCTCAAAAACCTACCCAACGCCTTCTGCTCTAACTTTATCATAACTGGGCGAGGAGCAAGAGGCTATGCAACAGATGGAACCGGAATGACCTCCGCACGGGGAGCCATAGTAGCCGGCTGTGCTCCTGAGCTCTGTGCACCCAGGGCTGCCCCCTGAGCGAATGTCTGCGCTACCTCAGAAGGCCTCTCTCCTATCACACACAAAAGTTATAATAGTAATCCCCGAATATCTAGAGACTGAGCTGCGGCTGGAGCTGGCACAGAAGTGGGCACTAGAGCCGGTACTGGAGCTGGTGCTGGAGCTGATACTGGAGCTGGTACTGGAGCTGGCGCTAAAGTGGGAGGCTCATCTCCGCATGATGCCGATGATCTCGTACGAACCATCTGCGGAAGAATGAAGTAGTACAAATGAGATTTCCAGAAACTTCAAGGGTTCCACGCACGACACAGAAGCAATGAAAGAGTCAAATTTCCTAAAATGTCACTGTAGCCTCCCAAAGATTGAGTACGGACGTCTCCGCCCCGATCCGCAGGACTCTACTAGACATTGGCTCCTATATCGATGACACCGGTGAACCTAAAGCTCTGATACCAAGTTGTCACGACCCAATTTCTCGGTCATGATAGCACCTACAACCCCCCGGTAAGGTGAACCAAAATCGCCCGTAGCCCCCAGAACAGTTAGTAATGGGCTAACTATCTAAAAATAAAGAGAACAAGACGAAGAGAACGGATAAAAGGACTATAATATATACATATGCGGAAATACTAAACCAAACCCCAAGACCTGTATTATAGTACAGAGCCAAACTAAATACATGGAGTACAAATAAACCAAAACTATATATACAGATGTCTCTGAATGGTAATAGAGTACATGAAGCAAAAGATAAACTAAAGCTAAGCTCCGATCGCCAAGAGCTCACCCTCAGCCTGAAGTAGTCCTCACAGATCTCCAAGCACGAATCAAAGCGATCTAACGGCGATGGCCCACGCTAAGATCTGCACCCAAAGATGCAGGGGGTAGGGGTGAGCACCAAATGCGAAGCATAAGGTACCTAGTAGGTATCATAGGCCGACTGGGCACATATAAGATAAAAGCGTAGTAATAGACAGAATAGAGCAAGCAGTCACAGAAATCAACGAAAGGTACACAGGAACTAGCCCAGAGGGAAATCAACAGAACCACATGTGAGGCCAGTAAGCAGAATAGACACACCATAGGCACAGGTGAAAGTAAGGAGTAATGCACCTGGGGTCCTTGCAATAACAGTGTATACAAAATAAGTTTATGAAAATGGAACGGTATACCGAAACTCAAGTGTAAGAAAAAGAGAGAAAGAGTAATGATAGGCATGCTTAGAGACATGAATCAAGCCCAACTAATCATATCAATCTCAAATCCAGCAACTAACAGTCTAGCAGTAACCAATTTCATAATTAACAGTAACAGGGAACAATTCTACAAGTAAATAGCAAGAGTCTACCTACAGTCCCCCGGCCGCCCATACAACCGAGGAACACAAACAAGTGAAAACAAACCCTCCGGCATCCCATACTACCGGAGCGTATAATCAACAAACAACAAACAAGGGTGGAGCCTTAAACAATGAAGATATGATGCATGAAGATCTCAAGTGAAATGGTAATCTCTAATATGTACCTTCCTCCGGCGCCGATCCGGCCCAGCAGGTAGGTTCCATGGAAGTACACCGCCCGTATACCTCTACTCCACCATATACCCTTCCTCCGGCACACGCAGCCCGCAGCCCCTGGCCCGGATGGCAAGGTCCATGGAGGTCCCAGACCCCATACTAAAACTCAGTATCAAACCATGTCGTCCGGAAGAAAGCCCGGTATCAAGATACAGACCCAGTCTCGAATATGCATGCCCAGACCCTGTCCAGGACTAAAGTAGTAGGAAAATATCTCAAAAAAAAACCCCTCCAAGGGTGCCCGGGCATAACCGGGTCTAAAAAGTAGAAAGTCATCTCAGGTGCTCGGTCCGACCGAGGCTAAAAATCATCTCAAGTAGAAAGAAAACTCAACTAGCACCCCGGCCCTGCCGAGTCTAGCGTAGTAGTAAAACTGGTGTTTAAAACATAATTTTACTTCCTTTTACCCAAGAATATTCATAAGTTAAATCAAACCATTTCCAAATTATTTCCATCAAAAACGGGCCCCCCGGGCCATGCAAGGTTTAGAAAATGGTGCAAGTAAGGCCCGAAGCCCAAACCGTAGTAAAACCTGTATAAACCCTCTCTTTATGCATGAAAATGGTATGATCAAACACAATAGCTGCCCAGCAGCTCACAATCAACCTATCGACCCTGCACAGGCCCACAGCTACTCAGCAAGCATAACCAGCCTAGAAGGATAATTCTATGCCCGGGACTCGCGGACATTCCCAAAATCCCACCTTCTATGTTCCAGAGTCAACAAGGCCTCACAGGACCACAAGGGTAAAATAAAATATATTGGCAAGTACTACAAGCAACGGAGGAACAAAAGTAGACGGACATGAATAAAGCGGTCGAGGTCTGTGGTACCAACCTAATAAACCAACCCAAGGATGCCCATTAATACAATTTTATCCTATATATGCGGAGTCTAGGAAAAATAAACCGTAACCTACCTGTCGTCCGACGACAAGCTGTTAGGACAATGATTTTCGAGCTCGAACCTCTCCGAAAAGCTCCAAAATGAAATCAAACTTGAACTCGAGATTGAATAACTTGACGTAAATAATCGATTTTCTTCCGATGCCCAAATAGTGCGTCAAATGATTCTCCCATGAAATTCCCTTTTCCCGCGAGTATGTTTTATATGTATCTAGCGTATGAAGCCATAGGAATAAATTATGTATTGTAATCCTAACTATGAAACACAGTTAAATAATTTGCCAAAACATTCTTAAAGTTGTACCTAACATCACCATATATATAAATATACTTTCTTAGTCAATCCCACTACATGGTTGCTGCACCACTTCACTTCCACATGGTGGTGAGGTGTCAGCACCATGTTATTTCTTACCTGTTATGTCTGTACTCGGGTATTGCATAAGTTAGTGGTAAAATATATATAACTTTTTGAAATATACCATAATTCATAGAAAATTATTTCAAACAAAACCTACTATATTATAATAATAAATTTTAACATAACTAAATTTACTATCTCCGTTAAAATATTACAATGTATACAAACCTTATAAAATAAGTACATACATAATTATATCGTAACAAAAATATTTTTCATAAACCTTTAAAATATTTTAAAAATGTAATAATAATATAACTTTTTACCAAATTCAACTTTAAAATAAAATATTTTCAAATATACGCGCGATGCTAATAAAATTCTTAAGCTTAGGCTTGTAATTCACCATCGCATGATTTTGATACTCAAGAACTCTCTTGGAATCCTCCCTTATATTTCCTCACTGTTTCAGAACTGAAATGGCGTTTTAAAACGTGAAGTTGAAGCTTAAATCGAGTTTGACCCGACCCGGTTTGCAACCCGGTTCGCAACCCGTTTTCTGCCAGACAGTCCGCGGTAAAATAGTCATAACGTTTACTCCGCGATCAGTTGGACGTGAGGTTTTGTGCGTTGGAAACTAGACTCGTAGACCTTCGATTTGGTATTTTGGGGGACTTCTAACTCTTTATATATTGAGAGAAAAGCCCCGAGACATTTTACCAAAAGTTCAGAAAATTTATTAAAGAACTTACGATAACTTTTGCCGACTTGCTTGACTTCAAAACTTATCATACGACCAAAAAAATGGACCCGGCACCGAACTACCGGTCCCGACAAGCCTTAAATGACTTGGGTCCGCTACAACAAGCTCTAACGGCACAAGGAAAACGTGTATGTGGAAATGACCGGAAGGGTCATTACACCCTACATGATAGGCCATCGCGGCTCCGACGGGCGTAAAGCCAAATGTAATTTAGAACCAAGTCATTGTCTCATTCCCACGCTAAGCACGATGGGACATCTTATCTGTGACGGGCGTGGGAAGTCAGCACCAGACGCCCAAGTAAGTTATGCACGATGGGCCATCGCATGTTCGAAGGGAGTTGACTAGCCCATCGTCTTGGTCAGTTGACCGGGTCAACTTGTTTTAAAATTCATTGATTTTTAAGCCCGATCCAGACTCTGTCTTCCCTTTTTTTCCCCGCGTCTATTAAGCAATTGACCTCAATCAAATTGAGGTCATACTCATAACTCCCACTTTCCTATTACTCTCTCCCTCCACCAACCACCAAATCCTAAAATCCCTCAACCGCGATCTTCTCTACCTCAAGTCACTCTTCTCACATCCCATAAACTCCTCCAAAGCACGAGGAATACTAAGCTAAGGTCTCGTAAAGTGCTACAAGTTTCATTCTTTAAAGAGTCTATTGAAAATCAAGAAGTAAGTAAATTTCTCCTTGATATTTTCAATGATACTTGACGTATGTAACAACTATGGGTTCATTTGTGTCATATTTTGAGATTGCTAGTGAACCCTAGTTGAAAACTTGCATTAGTGACCATGAGTTTGTATCTATGAGGTTGAAAACTAGGACCTGGGGTTGTTTTGAGGGAGTGACTAATACATGGTGGTTTAATATAGAAATTGTTCATAAATCATGTATGTTGTTGACTTGGGCGAGGAGATAATGGTACCATTACACAGAAAAAAATGGGGAAAAGAAATAATATATGTTAAACTGGATCCCACAGGCCACCTGACGGGCCGTCTGAGGCATGACGTGCATCAGACAAGGTGTGGGGTTAGATCAGTGCCTGGAAAGGCTTCTATCCATTCCTGATGCCTGATCCGATGGGACATTAGATCTACCATGCCTGTGAGACAAACCCGTGGGAGGACAACTTTTACTTAAAAAACCCAACTGCCATGATCTGATGCCATGTCTGATGGGCCGTCGGATATCCCACGCCTGTGGCACAGGGTCATGGGAGGACAAATTTCCCTTGCCCATTACACTATCTTATTCTAACATCCTGTGCCACGGGCCGTCAGACCTCCCACGCCCGTAGAAGGTTAATTTTTCTGAATATTTTCTAAGCGTAAACTTTTTTTTTCTGATTTTTGAATTTTGGTTTTGTTTGCTAACTTTAGCCATCTACAGGTACTATATGGCACCACCTAATCCAGTAAGACAAGGGGGCACAGAAAGAAAAGTACAATGCAATCAGGTCTCGCCTAAAGGATCAAACTAATTCTGAGGGCGATAAGAGCGACTCAGAAAACATCCCTCTCATCCAGATGAAACGATAGAAGCTGGTGGTATCTCTTTCCCAGTCTGAAGAGGAAAGAGGGAATACACCTGAAAAGGACCAAGTAGTGGCAAAGAGTTCCTCCGAGGATGAGGAGGGGGCAAAATTATCTTTCGGTTCAGCCAGTTCTTATTCGGAGGGTTACCATGCGCCTTCAAAGGCCAAAGGAGGAAACTATACAACTATCCCGGTTTCTAGTGACATGGAAACTGAGACTGAGTCTGCGGAAAGGGAAAAGTCAAGTTTGAAAAGGAGGCTAGAGATGATGGTGAGTCTGATACAGAAGAGACCACTCCTGAAAAAGAAATGACCCCGACTCATGGTACATCTATGGGGTTTAGATCGAAGAATGAGAAGATCCAAGAACAAGCCTGATGGAACATCAAAGGGTCCAAGAAAATATTTGACTATGGGTTCGAGGTAACAACACAAGGACATCTAAGACGCCTTATAACTGAGAAATATAGGATTGAATCCTTCAAGCTAAAAGATTTTCCCAATCTTAAGGAATATTTCTGCCACTACAACCTTGGATGGACCAGCAAATAACTTCCTGATTACCAGCCGATCATAGTCAGAGAGTTGTATGCAAATTACTAGGCGATTCAGTAAAAGTAGATGCAGAAAGGGCCACAAACCATCCGACTTGCCCTCTCTTGAGAGCGTACCAGTGAAAGGGGTCTCGGTGAATATCTTTGCCGCAACTATTAATAGATTCTTGTACAGGCCCGAATATGTTGTGCCCTCCATCACTTTAGATTATGAGTACTGGTGCAAAACAAAGTTGAACCGGACTAAGTAGATAGCGAAGGTCCTCACAAAGACTGGCAATCCAACATGGCTGATTCAGGACAAGCCACAAATCACCAGGGCTTCATTGTATTTTGAAGCAAAGTTCTAGTGGGCAATTGTTCACCTCCAACTTATGCCGATGGGTGGGTACAACCAGCTCCCACTTGAAGACCTAAATGGGAATGACATGAAAAGTCTTTTTCAAAACCTAGCATTAAGGGCAATCCTGGTTGCTAGCTTGTTATCCAAATACAAGCTAAATATCAGGCAGATTATAGCAGAGAAGATGAGAGATCGAGTCAACAAGCTCAGTTCATCCTACCCCTTGCCCTGTCTCCTGAGTGCACTCTGTGAGGAAGCGGATGTCCCAAAGTATGTGGGTATTGACCGTGCAGAGAGGGAAGTCCGGACCCATCACCTAGAATGATCCAAGGATGATAACAAAATTTTGGGTTTGGGTAGTACATTTGAGGCAACTGAGCCAATGACGATTCATGATACATTTATGCCTACGTAGGAGATGCTACCATATATGATGGTTGCACCATTCTTAGAAGGTGGCTTGAATGAAGAGACTCTCTCAGATCAAGAGGAAGTGGTTTTCACTTCCATGTCCAGACATCCCCGCAGTACGAATGTGTTGACTCCTCACGGGACTGACATCTCTATCCTAGAAACCCTACCAACTCCTTCCACTTCTACTGCACCTTCTGTGAAAGATCTGGCATCTATCTATGCCTTCTATCTGACAAACTTTGCCAACACAGTTCATGCTATGATAAATTTAAAGGAGCAGATAAAGAAATTTGTGCAGCAGTTCTAGGCTATTGTTGATGCCTTTATACAGCGAGCCCTCGCACCATATATTAATGTACATCGCAGGATTAATGAGTTGGAAGAGAGGATCGATGTAAAGTTAGATGAAATAGGGGCTGATGAGTTGACTGAGATAAAGAACAAGATTTCAGAGCTAAGGGTTGATGTGGATGATTTGAAGGGTGGCTCGGCCTCCCAAGCTAAAGCACTAATGTTCCTTCCTAAGGCTCCATTGAAGCCTATGATTGATCTATAGGACTTTGTCGATCCCTAGATATGCTCGAAGAACTGGCTGCAGATGAAGAAACACCAGTCAGTCCGTTAAAGCCAAAGAAAAAGAGGAAGAGAAAAGATAAGCACGTCTGTGAGGACGATGCTCCATTGAGTCCAAAGTCCCAAAAGAAGAGAGAAGACCTAATGGCCAAGAAATCTAGGAAAGAGAACAGACTAGTGGAAAAAGAGTCCCTAGCTATGCAATAAATCAGGGTGGATGCCATTAGGTCTGGTGGATCGGCTAGTGGTGTTGCAGGTGCCACAGAAGAAACTTCTTTAGACCCTATTATGGGAGTGTTGGTTGATGAAGCTGCTCGGGCAGCTAATGATATTGAAACGATTGTGGAGGCAGCCTCTGTTGGTGAAAAGACTGTGGGCACCGATCCAGTGGGCCGGCCTACTGCTACACCCAATGACCGCGCTTAGGCACCACAGATATGCCTTGTACCCCTCAGTTTGTTATTTTTTAGTGCATTAGGGACAATGCATAACTTTTTAGATGGGGTGGGGGCAGCTATGGTCATCTATTTATTGTAAAGTGTTTTGGTGAAGTCTGAGTAGCCAAAACATTTGCGTCGTGCTGCGACTTTAAATCAAGTGCTGCATGGGAGGGAACCCATGAGGGTATCTATATGATATCCGTGTCCTTGGGGTTTTCTTGCCTATGTTCTTTCCCTAAGGACTTTTTAATTTTTGTTGAACCAACATGTTTAGTATAGGATGTGTGTTTGTAAAAGTAAATTAGAAACTAAATGCAGCCATGTTCTGATTTTTGAATAAATACTGTGAAAAATGAAAACCCCTCTAAATTTTTGTGTAATAAGGTGTTACAATTGACCTTGATGGATATGTAAATGACAGTATGTATATAACTGAGATAAGTAGATTAAGCTAAAGCATGTACCGATAGTTTGCTAACCTATAGTCTTAACTCTGTGCAATGTGTGAAGTGAGCTGCTTAGTATCTGTTCTTGTTGTACTGCCAATATAGAACTTGCCTGGTTAGTCTTTCTGTGGTTGTAGAATAGTTTGGTTAAGATATGATCATAGGCCATTTTTGAATTGGTCCACTTTAGCCAAATGACCTACCAAATAAAGCTGAATCCCTTTGATCCCTGAATTTGAGCCTAAAAGTTGAACCTTTTTGTTGTTAGCCTGTTCACCTTCCCTGTTTCCTATAAATCGCTATTTTGGCCCTGGTCCCTCCTTGTACATTGTGCACCTCAACTCAGGGTAAAAGCCTAAGTTGAGGGTGGCTATTGTAGGGTTGAGTAGGAAGTGTCGGGTATGAAAATATCGGGTTAGTATTAAAAAGAAGACTAGCGGATGTGGTTTATGTGCTATAAAAGAAAAGAAAAAACAAAAGAAAATAAAAGAAAAAAATATATGATGAATAAAAAAAATCAAGAATGTAATAAAAGCCACACTCGAAGTTTGATAAAAGAAAGGGGAATAAGGAAAGAAAACTGTAAGGTCTTAAAATGTGGAGAAAATAAAGGAGTAAACGTAGACTCAAGGAGGGCATAGTCACTATTTACCCAAATATACCATTCTTGTCCCCAAGCATACATTACAAGCCTAACAAAGTCCTATAGTGATCCTAACTGAACTGTTTGAAATCGAAGGAAGAGAAAATAATCCCAGTCCTTGCTTGTTAAATTGCAATTCTGTGTGATCGAGACTTCTTTGTTGTGAGGGCACTATAGTAGACTGTAATGGCTGATTATTTGGTTTGAATATTTGTTGTGTATGTTAACTTGCTCAAGAATATCATGTTGTCACACATGGATCCGTCTTGTGTTGTTCAGATAACTTGACTAAATGCACTGGTTTTTGAGCTGTCAAGGAGTGGGTACTTATTCTATGAAGTGAAAAGGATAAATGAATCATGTTGCTGCTTTAGTTTCTAGTTTCTTTTACTTAAGCATCATGTTAGTTTTTCTTTTCGTTTGTTGCTTCAGGATAAGCAAACATTCTAAATTGAGGGTGTTAATGTGCCAAGATTTCACGGCACTTTCGATGCTTAAAACAAAGAATTTTGGTTGTTCTTAAGTATGTTTTGTTATATTTGATATCGTTTTCTATATGTACAGGGAAAGTATTGAAAAGATAAAGATTCCCAAAAAGTTTCAGATTTTGGGTGAAATTCATGCGCCATGGGTGTGGGATCTGACACGCCCCGTGGGAGAAGCCATCAAAATGAACCAGAGAGACTGAAAGCATGAAATCAATTCCCACACCCTGCCATGAAGGGCGTTGGTCCATCCATAGGACATCACAAAGCCCATCATACTGGACCAGTGAAGCTGAATTTTGGAGGCTAGACTTGATAAGCTGCCATGACGCCCGTGAGAGACACAATGGGATGTCATAGAGCCCATCAGAATTGGACAGTGGAGCTTGGAGAAGCAAGATATGGAGCTGACGAGATGGACACGATGGGCGTCGTCACTCACAACATCCTATCATAATTTCCCATCAAAATAAGACAGAGAACTGGATCTCAAACATCAAGAAGCCCAACGGGCACCCACGATGCCCATCGCATCCACGATGGCTCGTGGAGCATCCCATCGGAAGTGCCGCATCCATCTTTCCTAGAATAGATAGGATTTGGTGTTTTTTGTCTATAAATACTTCCTCGTAGGTTGTATTTCAGGGTTCCCAATATTGTTTGATATTGTTACATTTTGTTTGTGTTTTGGAGATATCATAACATAAGTTCTTGAGAATTAAAGATTGTTCTTGATTTTATTAAAGTGTTCTTGTGATTTCTTCAAGATTCTGGATTTCTTTACTTCTTATTGTAAGTGTATGCTCATGATTGGTTCTACAACTTCTGATTATTCACTTATGAACATGAGCAGCTAAATCCATAACTAGGTTTATGGGAACTATAAAGGATTAACGAAGTAGGCAAAGTACTTGGTAATTCTAGGTTGGTGTTTATGCATGTATTGTTTTTCCCTTCGCATTGATTACTTTACAATGATGTATAACATTAGAACTCTCCTTATCTTTACTTGTCGGACCAAAGGAGTAACGGATGGAAAAAGGGTTGTTTAATAATAGAGATTTGAGGCTACCAACCCTCATCTAAGAGCTTGACCTTGTCCGAGAATAGCTAATATGGGATCGAGGGTAAGGGACATAAATCATACACCCACGGCCGGACCAAGGCGTGTGGTAAAATTCATCTATCTGAGGGACCAACTATTTAGGTAAACCTAACTTACCAATTTTGTATCCTAAGCACCAAGCTAGTTTACTAAGTACAACGTCTTACTAAGTTATGATCTCATGGGGAACACTACACTAGTCACTTCTCTTATTGATAACAACCTTTGAAACTATTACTTGTTACTTGTTACGAATCTAAGTTACATTTAATATTTATTACTCAAAACCCCCCTCTCGAGGGAAATAAATGGCTAACAGCGCAAGTAAATACTAATCAACCATAGTCCTACCATATTCCTTGAGGGATCGATCCCAACCTTCATTGGGTTCTATATTTGAACAGCGACCGCTTACACTTCTAAAAGGAGGTGTAATTTGGGGACATCAGATACCGGTCATCTTGGTTCCAAAGAAGAATATTACATGGAGAATGTGCATTGATTGTCGAGCCATCAACAAGATAATGGTAAAGTATCACCATCACATACCTTATTTAGATGACATGCTTTATGAGTTGAATGGATCTTGCATCTTCTCTAAGATTGATCTTAAGAGTGGCTACCATCAATTTTGGATGAAACCCAGTGATGAGTGGAAAACTACATTCAAGACCAAGTTTGGTCTATATGAATGGTTGGTGATGCCTTTTGGTCTCACTAATGCTCCTAGCACTTTTATGAGTTTGATGAATCATGTAATAAAACCATTCATTGGCAAGTTTGTGGTTGTTTATTTTGATGATATCGTGGTGTATAGTAAAACCATGGTTGAGTATGAGGCCCATTTGAAAAATGTGTTTGAGGTACTTCGTCATGAGCAATTGTATGTTAATGTATCAAAATTCTCATTTGTGTTGATGAGTTTGTGTTTTTGGGCTCTGTGGTGAGCTCAAGGGGCATGAAAGTGGATGAATCCAAGATAGACGCTATTAGGAATTGTCCAACACCTACGTCTATAGGAGATGTTCGGAGTTTTCATGGGTTGGATAGTTGCTATAGGCGGTTTGTCAAGGATTTTAGCACTATAGTTGCTCCCTTGACCGAGATGATTCAAAAAGATAAACCTTTTTCTTGGGGTGAGGAGCAAACAAAGGGTTTTGTGTCCTTGAAGGAAATGCTTAGCTCCAAACCATTATTGCAATTACCCGACTTTGATAAGATATTTGAAGTTGAATGTGATGCTAGTGAAGTAGGTATTTGTGCTGTTTTAATGCAAGACCAAAAACTAATTGCCTATTTTAACGAGAAGCTCAAAGGTGTAATTTTGAATTATTCTACTTATGATCTTGAATTGTATGCTTCAATTAGTGCATTGGGTAATTGGCAACAATACTTGTGGCCTAAAAAGTTTGTGATTAGAACCGATCATGAGTCTTTCAAACATCTTAGGGCTCAAGGAATGTTGAACAGAAGGCATGCCAAATGGGTTGAATTTCTTGAAACCTTCCCTTATGTGATTCATTATAAAAAGGGAAAGGATAATGTTGTTGCAGATGCCTTGTCTAGAAAACATATCTTGATCGATACTTTATCTTCTAAATTAATAGGTTTTGAATGCTTGAAGACATGGTATCCCAAGGACCCCATTTTTGCTAAAATCTTCCAAGATTGTGAAGAATGTTAAAGGGAAAGGTGGCTTAGGGATAGATCTTCTATTCCCTATTCCAAGTTTGATGGCTTTTTATTCAAGAATAAGAGACTTTGTGTGCCCATGAGATCTTGGAGGGAACTCTTTGTGAGGGAGGCATATGATGAGGGATTAATGGGTCATTTTGGCATTGATAAGACCTTGGGGATTCTTGAGGAACAATTTTATTGGCCTAAAATGCGAAATGATATTGCTAGAATTTGAGTCCAATCTGTTGAATGTAGAAGTGCTAAATCTAGGCTTCTTACCCATGGCTTGTATACCCCTATCCCCGCCCCTCAAAAGCCTTGGCTTGATATTTCTATGGATTTTATTTTGGGTTTTCCAAGGACTAAAAGGGGAAATAATATCATTTTTGTGGTTGTTGATCGATTTTCAAAGATGGCTCATTTTATTGCATGTCATAAATGTGATGAAATTTCTCATGTTGCATCCTTATTTGCTCAAAATGTGGTCAAGCTATATAGTATTCCCAAGACCATTATGAGTGATAGGGATCTAAGTTCCTTAGTCACTTTTGAAAGGAATTGTGGGGTAGACTTGGTACTAAATTGTTGTTTTCTACCTCTTGTCACCCAAAAACCAATGGCCAAACCAAAGTTGTGAATAGGACCTTGGGTTTTATGCTTCGAGCCATCGTAAATGGGAAGTTGACTTCTTGGGAAGAACATTTGCCTTTAGTTGAGTTTGCTTATAATAGAGTTATTCATAGCACTATTGGCATGTCTCCATTTGAGGTTGTTAATGGTTTTAACCTACTAACCCCTTTAGATCTCACCTCTTTGTCTTAAGAAGTTGTTTTGATTTTAGATGGAAACAAAAAAATCGAGGCTATGAATAAATTTCATGAAAATGTGAGACTTCACCTTAAGAAGAAGAATCAATATATGGCCAAGAAAGCAAACAAGGGCCGTAAAAGAGTTGTGCTTGAATTGTGAGATTGGGTGTGGGTACATTTTGACAAGGAGCGGTTTCCAGCCAAAAGGAAGACCAAGTTTATGCCAAGAGGTGATGGGCCGTTCGAAGTGCTTGAAAGGCTCAATGATAATGCCTACAAGATTGATCTTCCTTCAGAGTATCAAGGAGACAATACTTTCAATGTTTGTGACCTATCACTCTTTGACACTTGTGATGGTGATCCTTTAAATTTGAGGACAAATTCTTTTCAAGAAAGAGAGAATGATACAATCCAAGTTGCATCAAGACCACTCACAAGGATTCAAGCTCGGAACCTCCAAGATTTACAAGGTCTATTCATGAAGATAGTGGTGCTTGAGCACATCTTGATGCCAAAGAAGGGGTTTCATGCCTTGGTGATTGCTTGTGAAGAAGGAACGGAGTCCTAATTTGCAATCTAGGGCTGTATTTGCAATTTTTATTCAAAGAGCCACTTTGAGCTACTTTTGTAATATATTAGCTTAAACTATAAATAGTGAGAATAGCTCACTTTGACAGTTAGTTTTTGATGATTATAGACTTGTCTTCTCTTAAGAGAATTCAGAGCTTGGTTGAAGCTTTTGTTGGTACTTATTTGAGAAGGGGATCGTAAGATGAATTCAATTCCCTTGAGGTTCCTTTTATAGTTTAGGTGCTTGTTTGGTAATCATTTAATTGAAGGTTTTGATATCATCATCATAATTGTCAATTGAATTCCTTACTTGTGTCTAACTTTTATGTTTTTATTCCTTATTCATAGCTTAGGGTTTCAATTTCATAGTTAGATTTGCATCAAAGAGGCAATGCGGCATTTGAAAGATGAGATGGACATTAATGATACTTTTTCAGATGAGCAAGTATTGGTTGTATCACAGGACTTGATTCCATGGTTCGCAGATTTTGCTAATTATTTAGTGAGTGATGTGGTGCTTGCTAATTTGTCCTTCCATCAGCGAAGGAAGTTTATGTCTAATGTGTGGATGTTTTTCTGGGATGAGCCATACTTGTTCTGTATTTGTGCTGAGGGATGATTTGTAGATGTGTGCTTGAGATTAAGATGATGAATATATTGGAAACATGTCACTCATCCCCTGTTGGGGGCATCATAGTGGTATTTAGATGACTCACAAGATTTTGTAAACTATTGGCCAACCCTTCATCAAGATGTTTATGATTATGCAAAGGCATGCGATCAATGTCAAAGGTAAGGGGATATATCAAGGAAGCACGAACATGAAATTCCTCTCACCCCCATTCTTGTGGTTGAAATGTTCGATGTTTGGGGCATTGATTTCATGGGGGTGTTTGTGAGCTCAAATGGGATGAAATACATAGTTGTAGTTGTTGACTATGTATCCAAGTGGGTGGAAGTGGCTTCCCTTCCTAATAATGAAGGCAAGAGTGTCATAGTATTCTTAAAGCAATATATATTTTCTAGGTTTGGTACCCCAAGGGAAATCATTAGTGATGGAGGTTCTCACTTTTGCAATCAGTTGTTTTGGGATCTACTTGAGAAGTATGGAGTAAAACATAATGTGGCGACACCTTATAATTTGCAATCTAGTGGGCAAGTTGAGGTCTCAAATCAAGAAATAAAGACAATCCTTGCTAAGACAGTGAATGCAAATAGAATGAATTGGTCTAGGAAGCTAGATGATGCTTTATGGGCATACCGAACTACTTTCAAGACTTCCATAGGTATGTCTCCCTATCAACTCGTCTATGGAAAATCATGTCATCTGTTTATTGAGCTTGAGCATAAAGCCATGTGGGCACTCAAGAAGTTAAATTTGAATTAGCGGGATACCTCTAACTTGAGCCTTGATCAATTGAATGAATTGGATGAGTTCTGACTAAAAGTTTATGAGAGTTCACCCCTTTACAAAGAGAAGATGAAGAGGTATCATGATCGGGAGATAGAAAAGGGAGATTTTACTCCGGGTGATTTGGTCTTGTTGTTTAACTCAAGACTCCGCTTGTTTCCTGGCAAGATGAAGTCTAAGTGGATAGGGCCATTTTAAGTGGTAAATGTGTTCATATATAGTGCAATTGAACTTGAGAACCATTAATGTAAACAATTCAAGATTAATGGTAAATGTGTGAAGGCATATTTGGGAACTGTTGAGGACATAAAAGTAGTGGACATCTGGGCCCTTGGTGAAATTTGAGTAACCAAGGGACCTGCATCATTCCACGATGTTAAATCAAGTGCTACTTGGGAGGCAACCTAAGAGGTAACTTGATAAAGTCTAAGTAGTTAAGTAGCCTACATTGTGTCGCTATGTTAAATCAAGCGTTGCTTGGGAGGAAACCCAAGATTGTTTTGTTTTGTTTTTTTGAAGAATTGATATTTTCTAAAGTATGCAGGTACACCAAGATGAAAAAGAGAAGCAAAGTATACAGGTGGAAGATAAGAGTCAATCTACGGGTTGGATGATGGGTCATAAATGACCTTGACGACCCGTGGATTCAACCATTGTCACACCCCAAGGCTACCCCCTAGATGCAACATGGTGCTCGGTGTCATAAATGACCCCAAGCTAACCTATGGTCAGGCAAGTCTAAACAAAATATGATAAAACATGAACTATGCGAAAGTTGAAAGCATTTAAAATATCTGAGATGGGGAGAAAAGCCAAAGCATATCTGAATATAAAATATATATAAGAGTATAATGATGTCTGAAAAACAACACTAACAACTCAATAGCTGAATCTTTTCTATGTCTGAAATCCTCTAACTGATATGAGTTGGTGGGACATACCCCCAACTAACTCTACTAATCCGAAACTTAAATATAAAGACTGAAAGATAAAAGCATATTTATCATCCTCGAACTATGAGGACTCACTAATGAAGCTACTATGAGGACTGGAAATCAAGTTAAGCGCGGTCTGGATGCTGAGTGCCTGAACCTACATCATACAATGATATATCACAAAAGTATGCATCAGTACTTTGAATGTACTGAGCATGCGTGATATATGCTAAGCTGAATAACGTAAAAAGTGAACATGGAAATGCATACTAAAGCATAAACTGAATGATAAGCTGGATGCAATGACCAAGTACTAACATGAATATATAATATGCTGAGCTGAAGAAATAGATATTGAGCACATGGTCAATGAAATATGAGTCTGACTGTGGGAGCTACTATTAACTGACATACTCTAAGATGAGCTAATTGTGGGGCAAACCTGTAACCTTGGATGGAAGGGTGTTCATACCATACCAAGGGTATGAACAAAGCTGACGTGGATCCACTAAACTGATGTCCACAAGGGAGAAGGGTGACCAGCCTAATTTGACAACTGACCCCCTTCTGTACTTATGGGGGCGCCGTAGTTTTGGGACTTGGGTACTGCTACTAAAGGTCTTAGCCTAATCTGACACCTAAACCTCCATCCCCTCGTCCACTCGTAAACTAAGTCTACTCCCAACTGAATGTAAAAAATGAAATGCAAGCTGAAATACTGGATAGCTCAAATACTAATAATCATCTGAGAATGCAACATACATATACTGAAACTGATGGCATTCTATTCTGAAGCATGATTGTCTGAATTATCTGCCTAGCAAGTATAACTTATGACTACTGAAATTAACACAAGCTAGGTTTTCTGAGTCCTATACATATGACTATACTAATTTTCCAAGAAAACATGAATTAAATACCATATAAGCAGTAGCATCTGAATTACAATGAATACCTAAGATTTAGGAACCTTAGGTCTGAATAATTCACGGAGAACTGAAGAACTGGTTGAATCTAAGGACTCAATGGGTGAAAGGAACCCATTGATGAAATCCCACATACCTGGTTGAGAATCTATGGAGAAATCCCTTGGATTTTAGGGCTGATCTTGAAGGAACCTCCTACTTTTTCTTGAGAGAAACTTTTGCCTTTTTTCCTCATTTTCTTTCTAAGTGTCTGATGATTTTAGGAGAATGAGTGATTTAGGTAGCTTTTGAGCAATTAACTAAGCTTAGACTAAACAAAATGATGTAGCTTAGGCCTTAAAAGAGAAAGGAAATGTCCGACATACCCCTGGGAATTTTAAAAGATAGCTGCTGAAAATCGCGACTCAGGTACCATGACTTAGTTGACGGACCGTAGTCCTGGACGATGGACTGTCAACTGAGTCATGGTTTTATCCATGAGCCTTTGTGGTTTCTCTGATCTGAGGAAACCATGAGTTACAGGATAGACCATGGTTCTGAATGATAGTTTGTGGTCTTACTCGTAGTCCTTGGGCTACAACTGAGGGTCATTTGATGTTCTGATTCCAGGAGTCCTCAAGATGTACTGTGATTCTGAATGACGGTCTGTAGTTTGACTCATGGTTCCTGTACCCTAAACTGATTGTCCTCTGATTAAGAGGACCACGAGTTCACAGGATGGACCGTGATTCTAAATGACGGTCTGTGGTTTGACTCATGGTTCCTGGACCCTGAACTGAGGGTCCTTTGGAAATTGAAACTATGGTTGGGACAACGGACCATGGTTCCAAACTATCGTCTGTGATCTTGACTGTGGTTTCTAGAAACTTGAATTTTTCTAAAAAATTTTTGCTGAGTACAGTCAAGTAGCTGGGTCAGATCCTTAGGTGTTACAATATCTGCCCCTTGGGATCATTCATCCTCAAATAAAGACTAACTAATTTGAGTTTGGAGGGAAAGAGTTGCAATCCTTTCCAACTGAATACTAGAAGTTGATATCTGACTAAGTCTAGTCCTGAGTTCATGGAAACATGATGAAAATACTGGAAAAGCTGGGAAAACAAGATACTGAGACTGATATGCATATGAGGAAACTGAGATTTTGGAGAGGAACTATTACCTCAAACTGAAACTAGATTGGAAGGAAAAAGGT
The DNA here is from genome assembly GCA_003996215.1 of Jaltomata sinuosa. NCBI lineage: Eukaryota > Viridiplantae > Streptophyta > Magnoliopsida > Solanales > Solanaceae > Jaltomata > Jaltomata sinuosa. The sequence goes on along the minus strand of QJPP01002720.1, from coordinate 31,327 downwards.
GAGGGAACTTGGCCATCATGGCTGCTTCTGCTTCCCAAGTAACTCCTTCGACTGACTGATTCCTTCATAAAACTTTTACCAAAGCGATTTACTTATTTCTCAACCTACGAACCTGACGGTCAAGAATCTAAACTGGAACTTACTTATAGGTGAGTCTATCCTTCACAGCCATACTCTCTAAAGGCACTATCGATGCCAGATCACCCACACACTTCTTCAATAAAGAAATGTGAAAAACTGGGTGAACTGCTGCTAACTCTGCCGGCAACTCTAACTCATAAGCCAAATTACCAATCCTTTTCAAGATCCTGTAGGGACCTACATATCTGGCACTGAGCTTCCCTTTCTTTCCAAATCTCATCACCCCCTTCATGGGTCACACTTTCAGGAAAACTCAATCCTCAACCTCAAACTCTGTATCCCTTCTCCTCATCTACATAGGACTTCTGACGACTCTGAGCTGTCTTTAGTCTTTCTCTAATGATCTGAACTTTCTCCATAGCCTCATGAGCGAAATATGGCCCAATCAAGGCTGATTCACCTACTTTGAACCAACTAACCGATGACCTGCATCTACGCCTATAAAGTGCCTCATATGGGGCCATCTGAATACTGGAATTGAAATTGTTATTGTAGGAAAACTCTATGAGAGATAGGTGATCATCCTAACTACCCTTGAAATAGATCACACAAGCTCTCAGCATGTCCTCTAAGGTCTGAATGGTACGCTTTTCCTGACCATCTATCTAAGGATGAAATTTTGTAATAAGATTCACCTGGGTACCAAGACCTTTCTGAAATGAATTGTAAAATAAGGACCCCTATCAAAGATGATAGACAAGGGAACCCCATGTAACCTTACTATATGTAACACTCCAGAAATTCTAAGACAATCTGAATCGTCCTTCATGTGTTGATAGACCTGAACTAGATAAATTTTTTATGTATATAAGTATTAAGACCTATTCTTATTTTTTGTTCAGTTTTTAAGTCATGCTAATGCCAGAGGGTTATCTTGAGATCACTTGAGATCTTGGGTCCCGTGTTACGTCCAAGGGGTAGGCCCGGGGAGTGACACTATCTCGATGATGTAGAGCCTGGCATAATCCTCTACTGAATCTGTAGTCTTGATAGCCAAGAAATGAGCTGACTTAGTAACTTTGTCGACTATCACCCAAATGGAGTCATGCTGTCTGCGAATACGAGGTAAACCCGTAATGAAATCCATGTTAATCACCTCCCACTTCCAAGTAGGAATGCTAATATCCTAAGTTACACCTCCTGGTTTCTGATGTTCTACTTTCACCTGCTGATAGTTGGGACACTTACCACAAAATCTACAATGTCCCTCCTTATGTCGTTCCACCAATAGACCTCCCGTAGATCATGGTACTTCTTAGTGGCACCGGGATGAATAGAATATCTAGAATTATTGGCTTTTGTAAGGATCTGGTGCCTCAACTTACCCACATTAGGTGCACATAAATGACCTTGGTAGCAAAGCACACCATCTCCCCCTTGGGAAAACCTCTACCCTCTACTGATGAACTACACCTTTCAACTGAAGAAATATGGGATCACTGTCTTGTTTCTCTTTAACCTCTGCTACCAATAAAGAATTTGATCCATTTTGGACTATCACACCACTATCCGTCGTTTCCATAAGGAAAACTCCTAAATGAGAAAGCCTGTGAACATCTCTGCTAAATCTATCTTCTCTTCTTTAACATGTGACACACTACCCATGGATAGTCTGCTGAGAGCATCAACCACTACATTGGCCTTACCTGGATGGTAGAGCACATTCATATCGTAGTCTTTGAGGAACTCAATCCACCTTATCTGATGAAGGTTCAACTCTTTATGGGTGAACACATACTGGAGGCTCTTATGATTTGTGAACACATCTACATGGACACCATACAAGTAGTGTCTCCAAATCATTAGGGCAAACACAACAACTGCAAGCTCAAGGTCGTTAGTCGGGTTGTTCTTTTCATGGACCTTAAGCTGTATGGAAGCATACGATATGACCTTACCCTTCTGCATCAAAACACATCCCAGGATGACCCTGGATGCATCACAATAAATCGCGAAGCCATCTAAACCCTCTGGTAGAGTTAACATAGGAGTTGTAGTCAACCTTATTTTCAATTGTAGAAAACACCTTTCACACTCATCTGACAACTGAAACTTAACCTTATTCTGAGTCAACTTGGTCAATGGGGCAGCTATGGCTAAAAATCCTTCAACAAACCTCCTGTAGTAATCAGCCAAACCCAAGAAGCTTCTGATGTCTGTCGAAGAGGTAGGTCTGGGCTAGTTCTTCACTGCCTCAATATTTTAAGAATCAACTCAGATTCCCTCACTAGATACAATATGACCAAGGAACGCAACTAACTTCAACTAGAATTAACCCTTGCTGAACTTAGCGAATAATTGGTAATCCTGGAGAGTGTGCAGCACAACTCTCAAATGATAGCATGCTCCTCTTCGCTCTGAGAATATATGAGTATATCGATGAAGACAATGATGAACAAGTCTATATACTACTTGAACACCCTCTTCATCAAATCCATGAAAGCTGCAGGAGCATTGGTTAGTCCAAAAGACATAACTACAAATTCATAGTTACCTTACCGAGTCCTGAAGGCTATCTTCAGGATGTCACTATCTCTGACTCTGAGCTAATGATAGCTGGACCTGAGGTCTATCTTAGAGAAGCAACTAGCACCCTGAAGCTGGTCGAGCAAGTCATCAATCCCAGGGATGGGATATTTATTCTTGATTATGACTTTGTTCAGCTGATGGTAATCGATGCATATCCTAAGAGATCCATTTTCTTTTGCACAAAGTGTACAGGAGTTCCCCATAGAGAGATACTGGGTCTACTAAAGCCCTTATCTAGAAGGTCTTTCAACTGTTCTTTCAATTTATTAAGCTCAGTTGGAGCCATTCTGTAAGGAGGAATCTAAATAGGCTGGGTATCTTGAAGGAGATCTACTTCGAAGTCAATTTCCCTTTTGGGAGGAACTCTAGGAAGATCTTCTTGAAACACTTCTGGGAATTCATTCACCATTAGTACTGACTCGCGAGTTGGGGTTTTAGAGTTCAAATCCTTAACCCAAACAAGATGATAGATATACCCTTTAGAAATCATTTTCCTGGCCTTAAGGTAAGAGATGAATCAACCTACAAGCACTGAGGTACTATCTTCCACTGTAAGACTGGCTCGTTTAGAAACTGGAACTGAACGACCCTAGTTCTTTAATCAACTAAGGCATAAAAGGAATGTAACCAATCCATGCCTAGAATAAAATCAAAGTCAGTCATTTCTAACTCTACGGGATTGGCTGAGGTGACTTTCTGGGAAACTATGATAGGGTAATTTATGTATACTTGTCTAGCTATAACCGGATCACTAACTGAAGTAAAGACTGAGAAGGGTTCTAGGAGGATTACTGGACTGACACCAAAATTTACTGCTATAAAAGGAGTTATAAAGGAAAGTGCAGCCCCTAGTTCTAACAATGCATAAACATCTAAATGGAAGACTTGTAACATACCTTTGACCACATTGGGAGAATCCTCCTGGTCTTTTCGAGCCTGAAGGGAATACAACCTATTTTGGCACTGACCACCACCTGTGCCAGATGAGGCACCTTGCTGGGTAGGGCGACCTACTGGAGCTGCTGTAGAACTGGCCTAATTCTGTAGGAAAACATCTTTGCCCTTCTGAGAAGCTGCTGGACAATCACTCATCCTATGGCCTAGTTTGCCACACCCAAAACAATTTGCACTACCTACCATACACTCACCCTGGTGGTGTTTCTACCCCACTTCCTGCAAACTAGATGAGTGCACCCACTAGTAACGGTACCTTGGGACTTAAATCCTGGTGCTCTATCCCGCCGGTCCTTTCTAAACTTAGGCACTGGGGCACTAGCAGAAGATGGGGCTAGAGCTGAAGATTTCTGATAGAATTAAAAGTGGTTACCACCCTCTGACTTCTAGTGAGAGTAGTTAAAGTCACCTGTTCTAGCTCTCTTACTGTATCCTCCCCTCTCTTTGATTTTCTCCTCCTCGATCTGTTGAGCATAAGTAACCAACATGGAAAAATCCATCTCCTTAGCAATCTTGCACTCCTTGACCACATCATCGGACATACCAGATATGAACTTACTCATACGGGCCCTGGAGTCATCTACTATTATTGGAGCATACTTAGACAACTGAGTAAACTTGAGTGCGTACTCCTTTACACTCATATCATTCTTCTTCAATTTGATGAACTCTTGGACCTTGGCTTCCCTGAGCTCAAGTGGGAAGAACATGTCAAGACATGCAGTCTTAAAGTGATTCCAATCTACTGGACCTACCATTATTTGTACCAAGTATAAGCCACACCCTTCAGCTAATAGGCAGTTAAATCTGCACTCTCAAATGGATTGACACCCATAATATTTTTCACCCTCTGAATGTCGTCAAGAAACTCATGTGGATCCTCTTCTGACTTGGACCCATGAAATTTGGGAGGGTTTATCCGAGTGAAATCTCATACTCTAGATGCCAAAGAGTTGGTCTAAGGTGGAGCTGGTTCCACAGCCTGTTAATTGACCTGAGCGATCATGGCCTAAGAAAGCACCTGGAAGGTAGCCCTGAATTTGGCATAGGTAACTTGCTCATTCAAAGGGTCTGTTGGAGCTGTTGGTGCTGGATGATTCCTGGTGTTGGCTCATTAGGAAGGCATTTTCATTAACATGTAAAGCATGAGTTAGAAGGGGACCAAATAGAGTTCACACTCTATAGCACGAGTTAGAAAAGAAAGAAGAGAAGTTGTTCCTAATGACATCTCATCGCTTCTCCCCCATAAGTGTGGCACACTTCACACCGATGAAAAAGACTACTTGACGCGACTCTTAGACACCCTAGGACACTTGAACCTAATGCTCTGATACCAAGTTTTTCATGCCCCGAGGCTACCCCCTAGACGCAACACGGTGATTGATGTTACATGTGACCCCAAGCTAACCCATGGTCTGGCATGTCTAAACAAAACCTGATAAAACATGAACTATGGCGGAAGTTGAAAGCATTTAAAATATCTGAGATAGGGAGAAAAGCCCAAGCATATCTGAATATAAAATATATATAAGAGTATAATAATGTCTAAAAAATAATACTAACAATTCAATAGTTGAATCTAGTCTATGTCTGAAAGCCTCTAACTCATATGAGTTGATGGGACATACCCCCAGCTAACTCTACTAATCTGAAATTGAAATATAAAAACTGAAAGATAAAAGCATATCTATCATCCTCGAACTATGAGGACTCAACCAATGAAGTTGTTGAGTGAGGACTGGAAATCGAGCTAAGCGCAGTCTAGATGTTGAGTTCCTGAATGTACATTATACAATGATGTAGCACAAATGTATGCATCATTACTTTGAATGTACTAAGCATGAAAGATATATGCTAAGCTAAAAAATGTAAAATATGAACATGGAAATGCATACTGAAACATAAACTGAATGATAAGCTAGAATGCTAGATGCAATGACCAAGTTCTAACATGCACATATAAAATGCTGGGTTGAATAATTGAAATGAGTCTGATTGTGGGAGCTACTATAAACTAACATACCCCAAGCTGAGCTAACTGTGGGGAAAACCTATAACACTAGATGGAAGGGTGTTCATATTGTGCTAAGGGTATGAAAAAAGCTGACATGGATCCACGAAACATATGTCCACAAGGTACAGGGGTGACCAGCCTAATCTCAGTGCTGACCCCCTTCTATACCTACGGTGGCACCCTAATTCTGGGAGTTGGGGACTGCTACTAAAGGTTTCAGCCTAATCTGATAGCTAAGACTTCATCCTTGTCATGCCTTGAGACTACCCCCTAGATGCAACATGATGCTCGGTATCACAAGTGACCCCAAGATAACCCATGGTCTGGCATGTATAAACAAAACCTGATAAAACATGAACTATGCGGAAGTTGAAAGCATTTAAAATATCTGAGATGGGGAGAAAATCCCAAGCATATCTAAATATAAAATATGTATAAGAGTATAATGATGTCTGAAAAACAACGCTAACAACTCAATAACTAAATCTAGTCTATGCCTGAAAGCCTCTAACTGATATGAGTTGCTGGGACATGCCCCCAGCTAACTCTACTAATCTGAAACTGAAATATAAAGACTGAAAGATAAAATCATATCTATCATCCTCGAACTATGAGAACTCACAAATAAAGATACTGAGTGAGGACTGGAAATCAAGCTAAGCGCGGTCTGGATACTGAGCGCCTAAACCTAAATCATACAATGATATAGCACAAAAGTATGCATCAGTACTTTGAATGTATTGAGCATGCGGGATATATCCTAAGCTGAACAACATAAAAATTAAACATGAAAATGCATACTGAAGCATAAACTGAATGATAAGATGGATGCAATGACCAAGTACTAACATGAACATATAATATGCTAAGCTGAATAATTGAAATAGATACTGAGTACATGGTCAATGCAATATGAGTCTGACTGTGGGAGCTACTATTAATTGATATACCCCAAGCTGAGCTATCTGTGGAGCCAACCTGTAACCCTGGATGGAAGGGTGTTCATACCGTGCCAAGCATACGAACAAAGATGATGTGGATCCACTAAACTAATATCTACATGGGACAGGGGTGACCAGCCTAATCTTACAGCTGACCGCCTTCTATACCTATGGTGGCGCCGTAGTTCTAGGAATTGGGGACTGCTTCTAAAGGTCTCAGCCTAATCTGACAGCTAAGCCTTCATTCCCTCATCCACTCAGTACTAAGTCTACTCCTAACTGAATGTAAGCAATGAAATGCAATCTAAAATATTGGATAGCTCAAATACTAATAATCATCTGAGAAAGTGATAACGCTCAAATTACACCTCAAATTAAGAAGTGTAAGTGGTCGTCGTCAAATATAGAACCCAACAGACGTTGGGGTCGATCCCACAAGGAATAAGGTGCAAATTAAGTCGTTAGTAAATTAGATGACTAATAATCAATAGTTTTTGGTAAATGGGGGGTTTGTGTGATCAATATTTGAACAATGCAAATAATAAGTTACGAGTTTCAACGAGTATTAATCAATATGAGAATGAACTAGGGAAGTGTTCACCATGGCGTCGTAATAATTTCGACTCAAAGCTTAAACGGGTTCTTTCTATATGTATATCACGATGTGATTGAATTAATGGTATCATCTAAACGTTTCTCAACCAAATAGACGAATTTCCTTTTCAATTCTCTCAAAATTGAAAAGCTGAAATTTTTTATTTCAATCCTAAACATCAAGTAGATTAATCTAGTTACAACATTAATCATAAGACGAGAGTTGGTAGTCTCGAATCCTTGTAGTTAATCAAATTTCCTGGTTTTAATATCTTTGTTCAAGCAAATCAAACCTAGGTATGTTCTAATGTTTGCAACCATTAGAAAACGTAAATAACGAATGATTAACCACGTGACAACATATAAATTGAACCCAATGCTACCTGGAATCTACGTTGTTACTCTTGCCATGGATCCCACAACCCTAGTTGTAGGGAGTTTAGCCACTCATGCTAGCAAAACAAAGTAAATAAATAATAGTATTCATATGAGAAGAACAAATTCTTACAATAGAAAATTAGTACTTTACTTTGAACTTCGTAGAATCCCAGCACCAATGGTGAAAATCCCAAGAACAATGGAAGAAGAGGAAGAAAAAAGAGTTTGTGTCATGTTTTCTCCTCTCAAAACTCGTTCAAAGCATCTCACAAAGTATTAGTTAATGAATAATAAAATAACCCTAACACTGGGTATTTATAGCAGTCCAGGAAATAAAGTCCAAAAATAGAATTTTCAGAATCCCGCTTCGTGTTGACAGGTCGCCTGACGGACCATCACGCATGTGACTGGTCGTCACTTGAGCCATCACTGATAAACAGTGAGCTTCCAGGAAAATTCTCAGGTAAGTCGTCCAGCAGGTGACGACTTACTACTATATATGCGTTTTATGACAAATTTTCAGGTAAGTCGTCACCTGCTCGATGACTTACATGTATATAGGGTAAAAACGCATTTGAGGAGTGTGTTTTATCTTGGTGTCTTAGGTGACGGTCCATCAGGATAGTGACGGGCCGTCACTCCTAGGCAGTGCTCAATGAATTGTTGTCTCGTCCTAGTGGCCTGGCTGACGGCCAGTCACAGGTGTGACGGTCAGTCATGCCAGCCGTCAAGCTTAACCAGTTGAGGTTTTTGAACATGTTTTCTTCCGTTTCTATCTTTAGCTCCATTCCCTGCAAATATAACAATAAAACATCAAAAACCACAAAAGTTGCTTGAAAACTCGCGAGTATTCTTAGTTAAAGGCGTCAAATGTGTCGTAGAATCCCGGCACATCAACACCCTCAACTTAAAACGTTCTCTTGTCCTCAAGCAACATGACAACAAAAACAAAATGACGACTCAACTAAGAATACAAACACATATCTCTGGCAAATCATGGTCACTCAACAGTTTATTAAATTTAAATCAAGCCACCCGGTAGAACACAAATGTATGAAACGCTAACTTGCAAGGATCCAAACATGTCATTCCGATATGATAGAATATTCTACACACACACAACAGCTATCCCAACAGTCAATAGATGATACAGAAATCTCGGTGCCCTCACCACAAAGAAGTCCCACACACAAGATTTTGGGATTAGGTAAGGCGCTCACACTCACAATCGATTTCAAACAATGCACATGCGATGCCATAAGTTTTCCCTTGCTATTCTATTTCAGTTTTTTCAGAAAGCCGCTCAGGATCACTACAGGACTTGTTTTGGCTTGTAATGAGGCTTCGGGTGCAGGAAGGATACGTTTGGGGAATAGTGACTAAACCCTCCTTGGAATCACCGAACTACTATTTCCACTTAACTTTACTTCGTCCATCCTCATTCATATTTTTATTCCCTTCTTTCTAGCTACAGTTGCGGCTTCTTTATTTTGACAATTCTTTTTCATCTCTTTTTCGTTTCTTTTTCTTTCTTTTCTTAGGCACACACCTGAAATTTTCATTCTATCCACAACCAATCTTGTCCATCCTATTTTTCTTATCATTTACCTGTATAGTAGCCACCCTCAACTTAGGTTGATTGCCTGAGTTGAGGTGCACGATGTCCAAGGAAGGACCAGGGCCAAAATAGGGCTTCAATGTTAAAAAGAAATGGTGATAGGTTATTGAAAGAATAGGGTCAATTATGGCTCAAACAGGAATCAAAGGGATTATTTGCATTTGGACGGTCTTATAGGCTAAGTGGACTGCACACAAAAAGGGTTTGTGATCCTTTCCTAAGCAACCAACTTTAATCTTAACAAAATAGACCGGGCAAGTTCTAGATGCATGCACAGAGTAAGAGTTTATAACAATAAGCTCACACACACTTGGCACCAAGAAACCATACCACTACCAACTATCAAACATCAGCTCCGCTTAAGCATAATTATTACAATCACAACCACACAATGACATTCAAGGATCCAGAACAGTCAATCATTTCAAACATCAATACAAAATCAACTTTTTTCAGAGGGGGCTCCTTTTAGTTCAACTTTCCAAAAATCCATGCTTGCTATAGACACCAGAAAACAACACAAACAAAATTTAAAATGACAACCTAAACATGCCGGTTCTACTAGATAGCACACTGGAGGGAAAAGAAACACGGCAACAAATACCCTCGGTAGTGAAACACTCACAGGTATACCAACACCCTCAACTTAGACTCATGCATTGACCCTAATTCATACATGTGAAAGCTAAAACTGTGAAAGAAAGGAATACCTGTGAAGCCTATAGGACTCAGAGTCTGGCATGATGTTGGAGACCACCAGGGTCTCCAAAGCAGGAGCAATCGCTGGAATAGGTGCAAGCGACATCATCCTGTTGAGATCCAACTTTCTCTTTTATCGGCTCCTCAGCTAGTCGAGACAACTTATTTACTCTTTCTAACTCTTTTTCTTTGCTGGTTCTCTTGCGGTGTTTTCTTTTTCTTGATTTGTTCTCACCGCCTTCCTCTATAGGTTTCTCTTCTTGCGATCCCAGCATCATTCTCATAACAGCTAGGGTCTCAACACAACCTTTCTCCTTAATATGCACATCCATAGGGTCTTCATCAATAACATTGATAATCGAGACCACCCTCATGTTTCTTGGTGGCTTCATCAATTTACACACATCAAACTTGACCAATTCATTGTTTAATCTGAATGTCAGTTCATTTCTTTCCATGTCGACCAACACTCTTGTAGTGGCTAACAATGGTCGTCCCAATATTATGGGAACTTGAAAGTCCACTTCACAATCTAAGATTACAAAGTCAGCTGGGAATATAAACTTACCAATCTTTACCAGCACATCATACAATATTCCCATCGGTCGCTTTACTGAACGGTCAGCCATTAACACCCTCATGGTAGTTGATTTGGGAGCTCCAAAACCCAACTGTTTATAGACTGCTAGCGGCATCAAGTTGATGCTAGCGGCATCTAGTTGATGCTAGCACCGAGATCACATAAGTCTTTTTCAAAGTTGAATTTCCCAATAGTACAGGGGAACAGTAAAAGCACCTGGATCTTCCTTCTTTTCCACTAACGATCTTGAAGAAATAGCACTGCAGTGGTGGAGGTTATCTTCTGGTTAAAAGCTCACTGACCTCTTCTTGGTAATCACTTCCTTCATGAACTTGGCATATCCGAGCATTTGTTCAAGAACGTCCACCAATGGGATGTTCACTGATATCTGCTTGAGCATGGTCATGAAATTTAGGAACTTGCTATCTTCCACTTTCTTCTTCAACCATTGTGGGAAAGGAGGCGGTGGCCGAGGCATCACAGTTGGAAGTTTTTCAACTTCCTTGCTTCTATCCGTGAGCACTTGAGTAGCATCCTCTACCACAGCGAGTTTTTCAACAGATACTCTCACACCCTCATCGACCATATTTTCAGCATCTACTAACTCATCTTCCTCAACAACATTACCTTTCTAAGTCTGAATTATTGGATGTGATTCCGATAATATTTTACCGCTTCTCGTAGTGATTGCCATACAATTCCCATCATTCCTAGGGTTTTGAATGGTGTCACTCCGTAAGGTACCTATCTTCTTTTGATTTAGAGACGCTGAGATTTGACTCACTTGCTGTTCTAATTGCTTGATCGAGGTGGAATGTGAATCCACTACCTGACTCATTGCTTTTAATTTAGTCCTCATCTCCTTTACCCCAGAGTCAGTCGATTCTACCTTCAACAGCATCTTAGCCATCATCTTCTCTAGTTTGGATGTCCCTGACTCATTGCTAGCTTTGTCACGATTCCCATGTGGTATGTATAATCCACCTCTATCGTCTTTGCTCCTCCAATCACCTTGTTCTCGACTCTTATAACCCGGATTTTCATAGTAATTGTTTCGACCTTGGTTTCCTTGGCCATAAGCATGGAAACCACCCACATAATTTGCCTCCTCATCATATTCAAACTCTGCTGCTCTACCTTCGGAACCCACAGCTTTCACTTTCTCCATACCTCCTGACAACAAATATTTTTTCAGTAGGTCCATTTGTGTTTTCAGATGGGCCATATCTTGGTCCCGCTCTTCCTCTTTCATGTGCTGGTCTGCTGACATCCTGACTGCATAAGTACTAGTAGCTACCTCTGTATCCCGTGTATGCCAAGCCCTGTTGGTTTTAGTGAGCCGGTCCAAAATAGTTGTGGCATCGATAAAGGTAAGACCCATAAATGCTCCACCTGCTGCATTATCCAGTGTCGGCTTGGTAGCCGAATTCAGTGCCCTGTAGAATGTCTGCATCAAAAAATTGTAGGTCAACTGATGGTTTGGGCATTGTGTCAGCTTTTTCTTGAACCGCAACCAGGTCTCATGTAAAGCCTCATGAGGTTGTTATCTGAAGTTGCTAATTTCATCCCTCAACTGTATCATCCTAGAGGGAGGAAAGAACCTTTCTAGGAAAGCTCCCTTCAACTCTCCCCAGGTTGTGATAGAGTCGGGAGTTAGCTCGGTCAACCATAATGCTGCCTCATCAGACAGAGACAACGGAAATAACTTAAGCCTGATCGCTGTCTGACTTACTCCAGGCAATTCGAACGACTTGCAGATACCCAAAAAATTCATCAGGTGTCGGTTTGGATCATCACCAGCAACACCACGGAATAGTCCCTTTAAGTTCAACAGCTGGAGCATTGTGCTAGTAATGTTGAACTTGGCCCCAGGCGATAGCGGAGGAAGCGTAATAGCGCCCGTGGCACCAACTCCATCTAAGTCGATATCCTCATCATCATCCAAATCAAATTTCCTTGGTTGCTGTCGACCTCTACCCCTCTGCTACTGCCTTTGGTTTGCGGGGGCTATATTTTCAACACGCTCTGCATCTCTACCATCACCCGTTGTAGCCTCATCATCCAGCCCAACATCGTCCTCAATATCATCAACATTCAAGTGATGTTGAGCCTGTTGAGCCTGTTGTTCTGCAGTGAGCCTTCATGCCTTCTGCTGTTGTACATTCATGGTTTGCCTTAGCGTTCTTGTGAGCTCGGAGTCATAGGGTAATATTGGTTCACCCGAGCGTCGGGTACTTGGCATGCACAAATATGTACCCTGTACCAAACAAAAACAACAAATAAAAGTAAAAGCAGGAAATATGACTAAGAGTCAAATAAACACACCAGACTTAATAAACAACCGTATTCCCCGGCAACGGTGCTAAAATTTGATAACGCTCAAATTACACCTCAAATTAAGAAGCGTAAGTGATCGTCGTTAAATATAGAACCCAACAGAGGTTGGGGTCGATCCCACAGGGAATAAGGTGCAAATTAAGTCATTAGTGAATTAGATGACTAATAATCAATAGTTTCCGGTAAATGGGGGATTTGTGTGATCAATATTTGATCAATGCAAATAATAAGTTACGAGTTTCAACGAGTATTAATCAATATGAGAATGAACTAGGGAAGTGTTCACCATGGCGTCATAACAATTTCGAGTCAATGCTTAACCGGGTTCTTTCGATATGTATATCACGATGTGATTGAATTAATGGTATCATCTAGAAGTTTCTCAACCAAATAGACGAATTTCCTTTTCAATTCTCTCAAACTTGAAAAGGTGAAATTTCTTATTTCAATCCTAAACATCAAGTAGATTAATCTAGTTACAGCATTAATCATAAGACGAGAGTTGGTAGTCTCGAATCCTTGTAGTTAATCAAATTTCCTGGTTTTAATCTCTTTGTTCAAGTAAATCAAACCTAGGTATGTTCTAATGTTTGCAACCATTAGAAAACTTAAATAACAAATGATTAACCACGTGACAATATATAAATTGAACCCAATGCTACCTGAAATCTACGTTGTTACTCTTGCCATGGATCCCACAACCCTAGTTGTAGGGAGTTTAGCCACTCATGCTAGCAAAATGAAGTAAATAAATAATAGTATTCATATGAGAAGAACGAATTCTTACAATAGAAAATTAGTACTTTACTTTGAACTTCGTAGAATCCCAGCACCAACGGTGAAAATCCCAAGAACAATGGAAGAAGAGGAAGAAAAACGAGTTTGTGTCGTGTTTTCTCCTCTCAAAACTCATTTAAAGCGTCTCACAAAGTATTAGTTAATGAATAATAAAATAACCCTAACACTGGGTATTTATAGCAGTCCAGGAAATAATGTCCAAAAATAGAATTTTTAGAATCCCGCTGTAATGACCCTTCCGGTTATTTCCACGTATACATTTTCCTTGAACCGTTAGAGTTTGTTTGTAGCGGCCCCAAGTCACTTAAGGCTCGTCAGGACCGGTATTTTGGTGTTGGGTCCATTTGTTTGGTCGCATTATAAGTTTTGAAGTCAAGCAAGTCGGCAAAAGTTATCGTAATTCTTTATTAAATTTTCTGAACTTTGGGTAAAATGTCTCGGAGCTTTTCTCGCAATATATAAATAGTTAGAAGTCCCCCAAAATACCAAATCGAAGGTCTACGAGTCTAGTTTCCAACGCACAAAACCTCACGTCCAACTGATCGCAGAGTAAAAAGTTATGACTGTTTTACCGCGGACTGTCTGGCAGAAAACGGGTTGCGAACTGGGTCATAAAGTAGATTGCCACTTATCTCAAGCATATACAAATATTGATTGATAGTGTTAATACCCATTTGGAAAGAATAGATATGAGAGTGAATGTGCAATTGTGGAATCTAAGCACACCAGACCTCCAGGCTGTCCCATTAGAACTTGCTAAAGCTCATGCTGATATCGATGCCATTAGTCGGGGACTGTCCTTATTATTGAGTCCATACTAGTTGAGGACAAGAAGGCAGAGGATTCATATGTAATTCAATTGGTAGAGTCACCTCCACGTGCAAAAGGGAAGAGATCTTGTGATGAGACTGATTAGGTTGACTTGACTGTGGCTGAGAGAGCAAAGAAGAGAAAAAAAAATATGAAAAAAGGCTAAAAAAGTAGAGGCAAAGAGGTTAAGAAAGACTATGCAGGCCTTCAAAACTGGAGGAAGTAGCCATAGCTGAGGAAGAAAGAGTTAGAATTGAGGCTGTGAGATATGGTACTTCTTCGAGTTTGGCACCTCTGGGTGCAACACCTTCCTTAGAACACATTGTGGGAGTGCCTGGTATGAGAAAGGTTACTGATGATATTGATGCTAACAGAGCTGCACAGGTAGATACTATTATCACTACAGGTGCCACACCATCAACCCTGTCTATTATACCAGATACCGGTGCTTAGGTGCCATAAGTGTGTTCTCTCATCCCTTGCATTTACTTTTTTAGTGCATTGGGGACAATGTACATTCCTTTTTAGTGGGGTGGGGGCATCTAGTCTCTGTGTGTTTTTGTGAGTATCTTGGCAAAGTTTGAGTAGTCAAGATACTCGCATCATGTCGTGATGTTAAATCAGGTGCTTCTTGGAAGGCAACCCAAGGGGTCCTTTGAGTATCCGCGTCCTTTGGGTTTTCTTATTGTGTTCTTTCCTCGAGGACTTTTGTTTTTGTTTTATGTTTTGTGTGTTAGTGAAAGAAAAATAGGAATACTTAGTGCAGTCGATGGCATAAAAATAATTTTTCAAAATGGAGAACCCTCTGAATATTATGTGACATGTTTTCTGCTTTGATAGACTAGACGCTATGGATCTTTGCATGACATTTTGTGCATGGATATGATAAGTGTTGCTTAAGATAGGGCATGAACCTGATGGTTAGCATTTAATAGTGTAACTCTATTCCATGTGTGTGTGAGCTACATTCGTATCATTATTACTTTGTGTGTGTAATCCAGAAGTTGCCTGGTTACTCTTGCCTGGGTCTAGGATAGTTGGTTAGGAAAAGATCATAGGCCATTTTTTATTTCAGTCCACTTAGCCTGAATGACCATCCAAAGAAAGTAAATATCCATTGATCCCTGATTTTGAGCCTAAATTGACCCTTTATATTGATTTGCCCATTCACCTTCCCGATTTTTCTTTGAACCTTTGTTTTGGATCTGATCCCTCCTTGGACATTGTGTACCTCAACTCAGGTAAATTACCTTAGTTGAGGGTAGCTACTGTAGAGGTAAATGAAAATAAGAATGGGGTATGAAAAGAAAAGACTAGTGGTAAAAAGGGAATAACGGGTGTGGCATGTGCTATAAGAAAGAAACAAAAAAAAAAGAGAAAAAGTTGAGTTTGAAATAATTGCTGCACCGTAGCACGAAGAAGGAAAAAGAATAAAAGGAGAATAGGGAGGAAAATATTGGTCTAAAAGTGGAATAAAAATAGCGTAGTGTCAAGGAGGGCATAGTCACTATTTTTAAATATACCATACCCATCCCCGAGCCTATGTTACAAGAAAAGTAAAATCCTATAGTGATTTTAGTCCAACTGTTCAAAAATCGAGGCATAAAAAATAAGGTCAAGCCTATGGTATTGTGCATGCATTGTTTGAATTTCTTTGTGAGAGCGAGTGTATTCATACTAGTCTTAATTTGAATACTTACTGTGTGAAGGGGAATTCTTTGTGGTGAGAGCACTAGAGTAACATTGTTGACCGCTAATTGTTGGGGTAACTGTCATACGTGTATGCAAACTTGTTCATTGATATCAAGATGTCATCCATAGATCCTCTCAAGTCAATTTAATGAGTGGTGTACGTGCACCTATTTTGTAATAAGAGAAATGGGGTGATGAACTTATGAGCTGAACAATTTGAAAGACATGTTGACTGTCATAGTTTCTTAGTTTTATTTTGCTTAAGCATCATGATAGGATAGTTTAGTCGGTTTCTCGAGAATAAGAAAATGTTTTAAATTAAGGGTGTTGGTGTGTCGTGGGTTTACGACGCTTTCGATGCCTAAAACTTGAAATTGTTGCATGCTTTTTAGCACTTTTTGGTAGATATGATGTGCTTTTGGGTTTACAGGCAGTGGTTTGAGACCACGGGTCGTGTTGTTACCTATGGAATGAAATCTGCAAGTATGCAATTCAAGTCTGAATCTACTTGTCAATCTACTAGCCATGAACTGAGACCACAAATCCATCCTTTGACTCGTAGACTGAGTTACTGCGGAGGTGAAAGTTGGAGTGCTAAACCACAAGTGGAATCCACTATCCATAACTCCAAATGATGTACATGTCCTATGAATTGTAGAGTAAGCTCATGCAAACATGCAATTCTGGAGACCAAAACCATGAGTGGATTGACGGACCGTAGTTCCATACGATGGATCCATCCTGTTATCCATAAGTCCATGTTTAGAGATGATGCAAAAATGGGATCCAAAACCATGGGTCATTTGAGGAACAATAGATTGTGTCTATGACCCAGGTTCCACCAGTAGAAATCTGCAGTTCCAAAGTTGACTTTGCCAGACAACACTTGACTCTTGAAGACCATGAACCATCATTTGAAATGATGGGTCATAGACTCATCTATTGAGCCTGACACGGCCATGTATTCCTAGTCGATTTAAGAAAATAATCCTCTATAATAGCACCAAAATTGATAACATCCAAATCCACATCTCACTAGGATAAAGTGTACACGATCGTTGTATAATATAATTTACCAACTCAAGAGTCAGGGTCAATCCCACAGATATTTGTTAATGAATGAACTAAATTTTGTAATGTAATTCACTTAAGCGTGCACATTATAGAAAAATACAATAAAGTAAAATTGGGGGGTTTGATTCTAACTAGGAATTGTATCAAGAGTAAATCAAGCAATGAGTAAACATAATTGATGAGATTAATCAATATTAGGAGTCCAGGGATGTGCATTCGATGGGGTATAGCTTCAATTGGGATTGATTAATTGCCTTAGAGTCAATTTACTACATAGATGACTATGATTTTATTTATGTATCAAGGTCTCTTGACCCAAGAACATGTGTGTTTTGGTTTCTCTCAAACCCCAAAATCCTTCACACTTAAACAATCAAAATATGCTTGAGTAAACTAAACTATCTCTAGCTTTAGCCATTAGACGAGAGAAGCGCAAATCCTCACCATTGGACACTTACCTAATTTCAATTCCCTTTCTCAAGGAAATTGAAATTAGAGAACTCAATTAATGCTTTCAACCATTAATTTTATAATTAAAACTCGAAGCATTCAATGAATCATGTTATAAAATAAATTCCAAGAATAAATAATCAGTACTATATACCCATTATTGCACACACCCCTAGAAGAGAACTTAGCGACTCATATCAATGAAAAGAAAAATTATACCATGTCAGTGTTCTTCTATTTTATCCATAATAAGAAATTAAATTCAATTTCAAGCTTTGAGGCTCAACAATGGAGTTCACAATTTGGGGAAGATGAAGTCATTAAGTGTACTTATTCTCTTCCTCAAGAGTACTACAATAGGAAAAATTAGAATCTGGAAATTGCTAAATGAATTTTCTCTACATGGATCCCCAAAAATGTCCTTGAAAACTCTCAAACACACTTGGCACATTTTGGACAAAAATGCCCTTTGGGTCACTTGCGTTACACCTGCGACTCACTTGTGATCGCAAGTCTTCACTTGTTGTCAGCAAGTGCCAAGGATTGTTGCCAGTTCTCTAATTTCTCTTGCACTTCACCTGTGTTGTACAGGTGGGGACTTGTGAGCCTTAACTCCAATGTAACCTTCAATGCTTGAGCCTCACTTCTGTTTGTCATTTGTGGTCCACTTGCAGGACGCAAGTGGACTCCTTCATTTTACATATGCTCTCTTTTGACTAAGCTTCTCTACTTGGCTCTTTAATTGATTTTTTGCCTTATTTTCTTGCATGTTGGGTTTAAATCCTTGTTCAACATTAAAATCCTAGGAATTCTTGCACATAAGAGATAAACAACATAAAATCCATCTAATAAGCATAATATTAAGGCAATAATTTATGCTTATGAGCTAAATAAGTCTGTTGATTATCAACTTATCACTAGGTAAGCTATCTCTACCATTTATTATGCAAGTTAGATGATTCCTAGCCCTAGGCTAAGGATTCTAATAAGTTTCTTGGCATGAAACCGTAGAATTCTTTGAAAGAATCATCCTCTAAGCTTCCAGATCAGAATTTACAGGTTCTCCTTTGAAGTTTAGAGTACTTGAGGTATGTAAAGCTAATCTTCAGTGTGAAAACCTTGTTCTCCCCCCCATCATGTTTAAAGTTTCATTTAGCATGAATTCAGAGCTAGGGTTTTGGATTTAGAGTACTAGGACTCCAGTCTTGCTATATATTGATGAGATTGTCCTGAATCCTCCATGAAATTTGTAGTATTCTCAGATATTCATTTAAATGATTGATCTTTCATATACCCTCTTATGTCCATGCACTTTAATTCAATAATACGAACCCATTCCATGACTCACAGAAGTTATTTCATGATTGTATAAAAGAAATATTTCATGTTTTCAAAGGTCTTAGTCATAGAAGTTTTAAGAATTTCATAACATATAACTAAATGAATTTGAAATAAGCATACTTTCTATATTGAAATCTCATACTAGTACATTTACATATGATATTAGAGCATGAGGCTCATCAGTGGTGTTTTTCAGTTATTTAAGCACCAAGATCACCAGTTTTATGTCACATGAAGTGATTTTGAGCTAGAAAGCTCTACAGCAGATTTTAGTTACCTCAGAAGAGGTTTTTATATTATGAGCACTGGAGGATTATTTAGCACCGAGATGGGTGAGGGTTCAGATAACCCAAGCCTTAAAACTGCGTTGCCAGTGTAGGATAGGATTGTGTCATTGGTTTGAAAAACTCCTCATTTAGCCCCTAGTACGGGCTCAGTATGAATCCATAGTTTAGTATCATTCCAAACCCTTGCAAGGTATAGAATATCTCTCCTAATTGGTCCAGAGGTTGGACATCATGTTCTGACATGGTGTTTGTCGATTAAGAGAAATTCCCCAAGTAAAACTAAAGTTATTTTTAGTACTCCCATTGGTATACAACTTTCAGTTACAAAGTGTTTTACTGTACATTTGCATACTTATGTTTTGCTCACTTCAAATATATTATACTTCAGTCATTACTTCTGGTTGTATCTCAATATCAGTTATATTAGCCCAAGTTAGGAAAGCTTTAAGTTCAGGTATGTGCGTATTCAATAAGGGAATCCTTTCACCCTTATGCCCAAAACCCCAAGTTTTTAGTTTGATTTATGAAATTATGAAATTATGAAATTTATGGTTCTTGCCCAAATTGGGAAAATATTATGTATTCAGTTTTAAAGCATCAATTCATGGTTTCTCATCCTTTACCCATAATTTATTTGAGATTCCTTAATTGTTTTCAAAAGTCCATTTATTGAGAATGAGTTATAGTATGATTTCACTAAATTGCATATTTTCAAATAAAATTGGCATGTTTAGATAATATGACCTCAAATATCATGAATTTGCATGCCTAATTCTTCAAGTCAGGAATTTATAAAGAAAAGTATGTTTTGAATTATGGCTATGCTAAGCTTTAAGACTTATAATTTGAGATTTGCATGACATTAGATATGTCCTTACGCTTTTCAAATAGTTTTGGCATTAGATATGTCATCAGTGTATATGAGTTATATGTATGTTTTGGGAGTAGTATTTAGCACAGAGCAATGGGGGTTTTAGACAACCCAAGTCCAAAACTACATTCCCAACGTAGGTAAAGAGGGTCTTCATTAGTTGAGAGTGTCTCCTCTAGCCCGATGGGCTTATGAAAGTGGTTTCACGTTATGACATGTATGATGCCCTATGCCTTGGCAAGGTTTGGGGAAGCTTTGCCAACTAGGGTTATATAGTTTAATTCTATGTAGCTCACATGGTCTATTCTCGGTTATAAGAAACTCGCATATGAAGTTTTGTTTTCAATCTTTTAAGTCTTATGCTATACTATTTCATATGTTATGCTTAAATTATGACATTTATTTATGATATCATTTATTATGCATAAGTTCAGCTTTAATTATGTTTTAAGTATGTTTTTAAGAATATCTTATCATGATTTTTGCAAATCTCACATACTTAGTATATTTCATAGTACTGACCGCATACTTCTTTGTGCTCCCTATTATGATGTAGATTTCGTAGCCCATTCCTAGATTCATGGCTAGTAGATCAGCCACATCCAGTCAGCTTGGTGAGTCCTCCTCATTCAAGGACTTGGAGTTTAGCTTCATTCTAGACTATTAGTTCTTTTATTTAGTTTTCAGTATTTAGAGTTAGTTGGGGGCTTGTCCCAGCAGCTCATCAGTAGTAGAGGCTTTCATACATAGAGTCGGATATTCAGCTTAATTCAGATTGTCATTCTTAGACTTATATTTATATAACAGATTAAGTTTCTTATTACTTTAGTTAAGCTTCCGCCCTTATATTTATGTTCAGTTTTTAAGTCATGCTAATGCCAAAGGGTTAACTTGAGATCACTTGTGGTCTTGGGTCTCGTGTTACATCCAAGGGGTAGGCTCGGGGTGTGACAAACTTGGTATCAGAGCCTTAGGTTCAAGAGTCCTAGGGTGTCTGAAAGTCACGTTAAGTAAAGTGTTTTTCATGAATGTGAAGTGAGCCATACTTATGAGAGAGAGGCTACGAGACATTCTAGGAAAAACTTCACTTTTTTCATATTCAATATTGTGCGATAGAGTTTAACTCTATTTACCCTTCTAATATATACCCTACACATTTCAGATAATGCCTCCATGAAGAAACCCCACGAGGAATGATAATCCACCTGTTCCAGACCATGAGGTTACAAATATAGAGTTTCATGAAGCCATTTGTATGTTGGCTCAAGCCATGACAGCTTAGTTAAATGAGAAAGAGAAACTAAAGAAGGGGAAAAGAAAGAATAAGAGAGCGAGAATATAGAACCATGACTCTAGTCAGCAGAAAACTGGTAGTAGGAACCAGTCATCTTTTCAACATAGGTCATCTGGACCAACCCCATCTTCAGTTAGCATACCTACACTCGATTCTCAGTTTTGTCATAGTAGGGCTTATACGACCTTGAGGTACCCATCTTGTAGTAGTTACAGTAAGTTTTATCTAGGTGAGTGCATTCGAGGAACAAAGGGTTGTTTTGGCTATAGCAAGATAGGCCACAAGATAAGTAAATGCCCTTCAGCTAACTAGAGCAACAGTGATGGTCAGCCCCTAAACTGATTCCTTTCATTGCTTAGCCAACGGATCTGAATATTCCTCCAGAAGCTGAATCACGTATGTCACTAGATTTCTTCCTTTATACATCCATAGTCCCCAGACCCCAATTCTTGTATGGTTGGAAGTTGTCTTAACTTAAAAAAAATATAGTGATAGAGGAGTATAGTATCATGATGGGTAGTATAAAGAGAGAACTTTGGGAGTTAGAACTATGTAATCTTGACATGTCATTGCGAAAGATAGGTTGGAAGTTATAGAGTGTGTTATGTACAACCCTTATATGAGATAGAAAGGTTGAGACCAAGACTTTTAGGTGAGGGAGAGCCTTAGACTATAGGAGAAAGTGTATATTCAAATTAACTTCTAGAAGCAGTGTTTGCTCTGTTAGAGTAAAATTACCATAGTTCCTTTTAGAGGTTATTGAGAGGTCCACAAACTTAGAAAGTAGCATGAGTCTAAGAGGGAGATGGTGGGATGTAGAATCAGTCAGATTTTTGATACTCTTGTAGTGATGGTGATGAGTGTTAGAATGAAGTTAGGGGGTGGATGCAAAGGCTTATTTCCATCCTAGCATCTTAAGCTTACTTATGTCATTACAACACCCTATTCATGTCTTATGTCTCAATGCCATGTTCCTAATTCAAATTCACGCACGTCGTGCAGATTTACGCCCATAATCATCTCCTAGAATGACCAGATTTACTCTATGATTCTATGAATTAAAGCTTTATGCCATTAGACCCGTCATATATGAAAGCTCATGTCTCACACTATACTCAGCTCTATATACTCAGTTCTTAACATATGCCTTAATGGCTAAGAAAATCATGCTACATCATATATATGCTCATACCATATTTCTCGAATAATTCGTGCTTGTGATTTCCTTACTCTAACCTTTCTTAGTATGTATAGGATATGAGACACTCATGCCTTTTCACTTGACTTCTCAGATAACACCTTGAGTAGTTAGATCACGCTAAGTGTAAGTCAAGACCGATCAGTATTCCTTCATTCATGATGATCATGCTCCCACTCTATTCCCTCAGTGATCTTGGCTTGTGTTGTCATAGCTTTTAGTGGAGGAAGTTAAGTCATAGCCTAGATGGGAAGTATTAGGTTGTAAACGTGGATGAAAAGTGAGGTAAGGGTCATTCATGTGAAATAGTTAAATGAGAAATTTTGATATGTCTCTTTGTAGAAGTCCTTCAAGTTATAGCTCCTAGATATGCTAGGGAAGAGAGGAGAAGTCTTGGATAGTGTAAGATACAAAGAAGCCATAAGGTGATCATGGTGATAGGCTTGAATGTCAGGATGAGGTACACGAGGGCCTTAGCTTTGTCCGACTAGTGGCCCCTATATTAGGGCTCAAGGTTAGTTGATCTTTATGATATGAAGGAATACCATTCTTTGGAGGTAACTCTAGATGTAAGAGATTTGGTCAAGATAGGCTTGAACATGGTAAAAGCAGGTGGTTAGACTCAAACCTTAGTATTCAGAGGAGTTAGTGTAGTTAAAAGGTGTTTCTCACCTTAAGAGTTATAAACCATAGTATTTAAGGCAAGAATAGTCTTGTTATTACTCCTATCTTCATCTTGCAAGAATACTAGACTCCTCATATCAGATTAGTTCAGACCTATTGATAATCATTCCTAAGGCCGGAAGGCCCTACGTTCAATTATGTCCATGGTAGTGAGTTTAGTTTAGAGGAGAATAGTTTTCTCATATAGTTACCCCTCTCAGTTTGATGTCCTTTTCAGTTAACTAAGATTTCTAAGAATGCGCTCGTTATTTATGAGTTTCAGTTGAGTCCCTACTCTTATCCAGACCAGTTATCATGTTAGATATTCAGTTTCATGTCCCATCAATTATGCGTATGCTCTTCATATGCATACATGCCCCATGAATCCATCTCAGTTTATATTTCAGTCAGAAATCAGTTACAATGAAATACTTCAGCTCTTAGAACTCATTTTATGGTATTACAACCCTTTCCCCTTCCAATGTCAACTTAGTAGTCTTAATTCAAGGACAATGATCCCAAGGGGAAGATATTGTAACCCCCCACAAATTCTAAGCCAAAATCAGAATTGTTCTTCATATGTGATTAGAGTTGAACTAGATAAATTTTATGTGTACCTAAGTATTAAGACCTATTCTTAAGTTTTGGAGGTGTATTAGATATGAATTAGGTTTATAAAGAACCTCTAGCGCAAAGTTGAGTTTAAAGATTCCTTATCGATTGAGTTTTAGTATAACATTTTCCAAGGGTCAAACTTAAATGATCATAACTCCTAGAATATGAAGATTTAAGTGTCCTAGTACCTACCATATTAAATATCTTTGAATCTTCTTTCCAACGCCACCGACCATGCATTAAAACAAGTCCAGAATAAAAAGTTATCAGCATTTTACTAAAATGTGTTTGTCTGTCAAAATGACAAATAGTAACCACGAGAGCCATCTACGACTCGTGCATCAAACCACGACCCGTGGTTTGAGTTTGTGAAATCGAACCTGCAGATTAGGTTTTGGACTAAGATTCATGAGGTTGATCCACAGGTCGTGGATCAAACCACAAACCATTGTTTCCAATCATAGAAATCAGTCCAGAGGCCTGAAAAGTCCCCTGAAATCACGACCTTCATTCCACGAACCGTGATTCATTCCACGGGTCGTGGTTCATATCCATGGAAGCCTTTGACGAATTTTGTTGAAGTTTATAGACTCATTTCTCATGGGTATTTTAGTAATTTCCTACCCTTTTAACTCCTATACTAAGTCATTTTAGGCCTATTCAAAGGGTATTTATTCATACTTTGTTAAATTTCTTCTCATTCCTTCAATCTAAACTCAAGAAGAAAGAAAATAGATTCTTCTCTTAAGCTCCAAGGCCTAGAGTTTCTTCTCCAATCCTCCATCCTCAAGTCCCAAGTTAGGAAAGCTGTAAGTTCAGGTATGTAGGTATTCAATAAGGGATTCATTTCACTCTTATGCCCAAAACCTCAAGTTTTTACTTTGATTTATGAACTTATAAAATTAGGATTCTTGCCCAAATTGGGGAAATCTTATGTATTCAGTTTTAAAGCATCAATTCATGGTTTCTCATCCCTTATTCATAATTTATTTGAGATTCCTTAATTGTTTTCGAAAGACCATGTATTGAGAATAATTTATAGCATAATTTCACTAAATTGCATATTTTCAAGTAAAATTAGCATGTTTAGATAACAGACCTCAAATAACATGAATTTGCATGCCTAATTCATCAAGTTAGGAATGTAGAAAGAAAAGTATGTTTTGAATTATTACTATGCTAAGCTTTAAGACTTATGATTTGAGATGTGCATGACATTAGAAATGTATTTACGCTTTTCAAACAGTTTTGGCATAAGATATATCATAAGTATTATATGAGTTATATGTATGTTTTGAGAGTAGTATTTAGCACCGAGCGATGAGGTTTTAGACAACCCAAGTCCAAAACTACATTGCCAGCATAGGTAAAGAGGGTCCTCGTAAGTTGAGAGTGTCTACTCTAGCCCAACAGGCTTATGAAAGTGGTTCCACGTTATGACATGTATGGTGCCCCATGCCTTGATAAGGTTTGGGGAAGCTTTGCCAACTAGGGTTATATAGTTGAATTTCATGTAGCTCACATGGTCTATTGTCGGTTATATGAAACTCCCGTATGAAGGTTTTGTTTTCAATCTTTTAAGTCTTATGCTATTCTATTTCATATGTTATGCTTAAATTATGACATTTATCTATGATATCTTCTTTTATGCATGAGTTCAGCTTTAAATATGTTTTAAGTATGTTTTCAAGCATGTTTTATCATTATTTTTGCATATCTCACATAGTCATTATATTCCATAGTATTGACCGCATACTTCTTTGTGTTTCATCCTATTATGATGTAGCCCATTTCCAGATTCATGGCTAGTTGATCAGCACCACATCCAACCAGCTTGGTGAGTCCTCCTCATTCGAGGACTTGGAGTTTAGCTTCATTCTAGACTATTAGTTCTTTCATTCAGTTTTTAGTATTTAGAGTTATCTGTGGGCTTGTCCCAGTAGCCCATCAGTAGTAGAGGCTTTCAGACATAGAGTCATATATTCAGCTTAATTCAGATTGTCATTCTTAGACTTATATTTATATAATAGATTAAGTTTCTCATTACTTTAGTTAATCTTCCGCCCTTATGTTTCTGTTCATATTTTAAGTCATGCTAATGCCAAAGGGTTAACTTGAGATCACTTGTGGTCACGAGTCCCGTGTTATGTCCAGGGGGTAGGCTCAGGGCATGACAAACTTGGTATCAGAACCTCAGTTTCAAGAGTCCTAGGGTGTCTAAAAGTCGCGTTAAGTAGAGTCTTTTTCATGAGTGTGAAGCACTCCACACTTATGAGGAAGAGGCTACGAGACATTCTAGGAAAAAATTGACTTCTTTCATATTCAATATCATGCGATAGAGTTTAACTTTATTTACCCTTCTAATCTATTCCCTACGCATTTCAGATAATTCCTCCGTAAAGAAACCTCATGAGGAAGGCTAATCCATCTATTCTAGACCATGAGGTTATAAATGCAGAGTTTCGTGAAGCCATCTGTATGTTATCTCAAGCCATGACAGCTCAGTTGAATGAGAAAGAGAAACTAAAGAAGAGGAAACGAAAGAATAAGAGAGCCAGAACATGAAACCATGACTCTAGTCAGCAGAAACCTGGTAGTAGGAACCGGTCATCTTTTTAATAAAGGTCATCTGAACTAACCTCGTCTTCAGTTAGCACACCTGCACTCGATTTTTAGTCTTGTCATAGTAGGGCTCAGATGACCTTGAGGTACCTATCTTGTAGTAGTTGCGGTAAGTTTCATCTAGGTGAGTGCAGTCGGGGAACGGAGGTTTGTTTAGGCTGCAGTAAGTTAGGCCACAAGATAAGTAAATGCCACTCAGCTAAGCAGAGCAACAGTGATGGCCAGCCCCTAAGTGTATTCCTTTCATTGCTAGCCAGCCGGGTCTAAATATTCCTCCAGAAGCAGAATCGGGTATGTCACCAGATTTCTACCTTTATGCATCCAGAGTCCCCAAATCCTTATTCTTGTATGGTTGGGAGTTATCTTAACTTAAAAAAAATATAGTGATAGAATAGTATAGTATCATGATGAGTAGTAGAAGGAGAGAACTTTGGGAGTTAGACCATGTAAGGTTGACATGTCATTGCAAGGGATAGGTTGGAAGTTATAGAGTGTGTTATGTACAACCCTTATATGAGATAGAAAGGTTGAGAGCAAGACTATTAGGTAAGGGAGAGCCTTAGACTATAGGAGGAAGTGTATATTAAGATTAACTTCTAGAAGTAGTGTTTGCTATGTTAGAGTAAAATAACCTTAGCTCGAGACACTACTTGGAAGTGGGAAGCGATCAATATGGACTTCATTATAGGTTTGCCTCGTACTCGTAGGCAACATGATTCTATTTGGGTGATTGTCAACAGGATGACTAAATCAGCCCACTTTTTGGTTGTTAAGACTACCGATTCAGCAGAGGATTTTGCCAGACTCTATATTCGTAAGATAGTCAGATTGCATGGGGTTCCATTATTTATCATCTCGAATAAGGGTACTGATAACGCCCAAACTACACCTCAAATTAACGAGGCGTAAGCGGTCGTAGTCAAATATAGAACCCAACAAAGGTTGGGGTCGAATCCCACAGAGAATATGGTGCAAATTCAAGTCTTTAGTGAAGTAGATGACTAATCGTCAATAGTTTCCGGTAAATAAAAAGGGGGGGTTTGTGTAATCAACTTGTAAACAAAACAAACAATTAACGTGTGGATGATAATCAGTAGGAGAATGAACTAGGAAAGTGTTTACCATGGCGTTGGTAACAATGTCGATCCTAGGCTTAATCGGGTTCTTTTTATATGTGTGTCACGATGTGATTGAATGTATGGTATCGTCTAAACGTCTCTCGACCAAATAAACAAATTTCCTTTTATATTCTCTCGACCTCGAAAAGATGTGCTTTTTAGATTTCAATCCTAAACATCAAGTAGATTAATCTAGTTACAGCATTAATCATTAGACGAGAGTTAGTAGTCTCGAATCCTTGTTGTTAATCAAGTTTCCCGGTTTTAATCTCTTTACTCAAGCAAATTAAACCTAGGCATGTTCCAATATTTGCAACCACTAGAAAACGTTAAATAATGTATGATTAACAACGTGACAATACATAAATTGAACCCAACGCTACCCGAAATCTATATCGCTACGTTTGCCATGGCTCCCACAACCCTAGTTGTGGGAGGTTTAGTTACTCATGCTTGAAGAAGAACAAAAGAATGCAATATTCATAATAAAGACAAGAAATCCTTACAATGTATTGAGAACAATCTTTAATTAATCCAAGAACAAGAACAAAATCCCAAGAACGAATCAAGAACAAGATTTAGGAGAAGGAAACCGGGTGTAGCGCGTTTCCTCTCTCAAAACTCGCTCAAAAACTCCTAAAACTATTGGGAGAACTATTGTATATCGAATGAATCATGAAAATAAAACTAACATAGGGTATTTATAGGAGTCTAGGAAACCAATCCCAAAAATGCTCGGATTTCGCGTCGCGGACTGCCTAAGTGTGACGGCCAGGGTGACGGACCATCACAGGGTTGACGGACCGTCGCCTGGACCGTCACCCTTAGGCAGTGGTGCTGCCTTGGCTGCTGCCTTGGTGTGACGGTTTGGGTGACGGACCGTCACACCCTTGACGGACCGTCACCTGAACCGTCACTCTTATCCAAAATGTTGTTTTTCGTGTATTTCCGTCCGTTTCCGTGTTTGTTTCCATTTCCTACAAATACAACATAAAAACATCAAAAACAACAACGGTTGCTTGAAAACGTACGATTGTTCTTAGTAAAAAGGAGTCGAAAGTGCCGTAAATTAGAGGCACATCAACACCCTCAACTTAAAACGTTCGCTTGTCCTCAAGCAACATAACATAAAACAATAAAACGACTCAACTAAGAACACGAACTCATGTCTCTAGCAACTCATGGTCATTCCACATCTTAATCCATTAAATCAAGCTCCCTCGTAGCACACGAATGTATGAAACACTAACTTGCAAGGATCCAAACATGTCATTCCGATATGATAGATCATTCTACATTCACACGCGCAGCTATCCTAACAATCAATAGACAATACCGACATCTTGGTGCCCTCACCACAAAGAAATCCCTCACACAAGATTTGGGACTAGGTAAGCGCTCACACTCACAAATGATTTCAAACAATGCACATGCGATACCATAGGCTTGCCCTTACTATTCTATTTCAGTTCTTCAGAAAGCCGCTCAGGATCACTACAGGACTTGTTTAGGCTTGTAATGAGGCTTCGGGTGCAGGTAGGATACCTTTAGGGGTTAGTGACTAAGCCCTCCTTGGAACTACCGACGTCTTATTACCACATAACTTACTTTGTCCATCCTTATTCACCTTTTTATTTCCTTCTTTCTAGCTACAGGTGCGCCCTCTTTATTTTGACAATTCTTTTTATTTCTTTTTCGATCTTTTTCATCTCTTTTTTTTTCTTTCTTTTTTTTTCTTAGGCACACACCCGACTTTTAATTCTATTCACAACCAATCTTCACTATCCTCTTTTTCTTATCATTCACCTCTCTAGTAGCCACCCTCAACTTAGGCTGATTGCCTGCGTTGAGGTGCACAATGTCCAAGGGAGGACCAGGGCCAAAACAGGGTTTACCTCTATAGTAGCCACCCTCAACTTAGGCTGATTACCTGCGTTGAGGTGCACAATGTCCAAGGAAGGACCAGGGCCAAAATAGGGATTCAAAGTTAAACAGGAACGGTGACAGGTTATTGAAAGAACACGGTCAATTATGGCTCAAACAGGGATCAAAGGGATTATTTGCGTTTGGACGGTCTTATAGGTTAAGTGGACTGCACACAAAAAGGGCCTGTGATCCTTTCCTAAGCAACCAAACTTCAAACGTAACAAAATAGACCGGGCAAGTTCTAGATGCATGCACAGAGTAAGAATTTATAACAATTAATCTCACACACTCTTAGCACCAAGAAACCATATCGCTACCAACTATCAAACAACCGCTCGGCTTAAGCATACTCATTCTATCATATTCACACAATGACATCTAAAGATCCAGACAGTCAATTGTTTCAACATAAGTACAAAACCAGAAAATTTTTAAAGGGGCCTCGTTTTAGCCAAGAAAAATGCCATGCTCATCACTATAGACACTAAAAAAAACAAAAAATTTAAAATAACAACCTAAACGTGCCGGTTCTACTAGATAGCACACCGGAGGGAAAAGAAACACGACAACAAAAACCCTCGGTGGTGACTCACAGGTTTCCCAACACCCTCAACTTAGACTCATGCATTGTCCCCAATGCATACATGTAAAAGCGAAAAACTGTGAGAGAAAGGAATACCTGTGAAGTCGATCGGACTCAGAATCTGGAATGATGTTGGAGACCGCCAGGGTCTCCAAAACACGAGAACTCGATGGAGTGTGGCGTTCCAGCTTCCTCTTTGGGCTCCATCCCTAGTCGCGATAATTTCTTCGCTCTTTCTTTGCAGATTCTCTTTCGGTGTTTTCATTTTCTTGATCTTTCACCGCTTTCCTTTGTCTGCTCGTTCTTTTGTGATCGCGACTTTACTCTCATAACAGCTCGGGTTTCCACACAACCCTTCTCCTCAAGATACACATCAGCAGGGACTTCCTCAATAGCATTGATGACCGCGACTACCCTCATGTCACTTGGTTGCTTCATCACTCTGGACACATCGAACTTGACTATTTCATTGTTCAGCCTGAAGGTCAGTTCGTTTTTCTCCATGTCAACCAAGGCTCTTGTTGTGGCTAGCAATGGTCGTCCCAAGATTATGGGAACTTCGAAATCCACTTCGCAATCCAAGATCACAAAGTCAGCTGGGAAAATAAGCTTACCGATCTTTACTAGCACATCAGACAATATTCCCACAGGTCGCTTTACTGAACGGTCGGCCATCATCACTCTTATGGACGTTGGTTTAGGAGCTCCCAAACCCAGTTGTTTATAGACGGCTAGCGGCATCAAGTTGATGCTAGCACCCAGATCACACAAAGCTTTCCCGAAGTTGAGCTTCCCAACAGTGCAGGGAACAGTAAACGCACCTGGATCTTCCTTCTTTTCGACCAACGACCTTGAAGAAATAGCGCTGCAGTGGTGGAGGTTGTCTTCCGGTTCAAAACTTACCGACCTCTTCTTTGTAATCAAGTCCTTCATGAACTTGGCATAACCGGGCATTTGTTCCAGCACTTCCACCAATGGTATGTTTATTGAAATTTGCTTCAGCATGGTCATGAAGTTCAGCAACTTACCATCGTCAGCTTTCTTCTTTAGGCGCTGTGGGAAAGGAGGTGGTGGTCGCGGCATCATAGTTGGAAGCTTTTCAGCTTCCTTGCTTTTCTTCGCGGGCTTTTGAGTTTCCTCCTCTACCGCCTCTTCATCATCCACAACATCACCTTGAGTCTGAATTACCAGATATGATTC
>QJPP01002719.1:0-41036 GCA_003996215.1 Jaltomata sinuosa | reverse complement strand
GCTCCTGAGCTCTATGCACCAAGGGCTTCCCCCTGAGCGGATGTCTGCGCTACCTCAGAAGGCCGCTCTCCAATCACACCCAAAAGCTGTAATAGTAATCCCCGAATATCTGGAGACTGAGCTGCGGCTGGAGCTGGCACAGAAGTGGGCACTGGAGCTGGTGCTGGAGATGGCGCTGGAGCTGGTGGTACCTGGGCTTCCCCCTGAACCACATGTTGCTCGGGCTCTATCTCCACGCTAGCAGCTCTAGCAGGTGCCACTGTTCGAGGCCGTCCTGGACCCCTAGCTGGAGTAGGAGGCTCATCCTCGCGTTCTGCCGATGATCTCGTACGAACCATCTGCGGAAGAATGAAGTAGAATAAATGAGATTTCCAGAAACTTCAAGGGTAGTACGCACGACACGGAAGCAATGAAAGAGTCAAATTCCTAAAATGCCACTGTAGCCTCCCAAAGATTGAGTACGGACGTCTCCGCCCCGATCCGCAGGACTCTACTAGACATTGGCTCCTATACCGATGACACCGGTGAACCTAAAGCTCTGATACCAAGTTGTCACGACCCAATTTCTCGGTCATGATGGCACCTACAACCCCAGGTAGGTGAACCAATCCCCGTAGCCCAGAACAGTTAGTAATGGGCTACTATCTAACAAATAAGGGAACAAGACGAAGAGAACAGATAAAAGGAATATAAATATATACATATGCGGAAACTAAACCAAACCCCAAGACCTGGTATCATAGTATAGAGCCCAAACTACATACATGGAGTGCAAATAATCCAAAACAATATATACAGATGTCTCTGAATGGTAATAGAGTACATGAAGCAAAAGATAAACTAAAGCTAGCTCCGATCGCCAAGAGCTCACCCTCAGTCTGAAGTAGTCCCCAACAGATCTCCAAGCACGAATCACAACGATCTAACGGCGATGGCCCACGCTAGGATCTGTACCCAAAGATGCGGGGGGTAGGGGTGAGCACCAAATGCGAAGCATAAGGTACCCAGTAGGTATCATAGGCCGACTGGGCACATATAAGATAAAAGCGCAGTAATAGACAGAATAGAAGCAAGTAGTCACAGAAATCAACGAAAGTTACACAGGAACTAGCCCAGAGGGAAACCAACAGAACCACATATGAGGCTAGTAAGCAGGATATACACACCAAAGGCACAGGTGAAAGTAAGAAATAACGCACCTGGGGTCCTTGCAATAACAGTGTATATAAAATAAGTTTACGAAATGGACGGTATACCGGTAACCTCAAGTGTAAGATGAAGAGAGGAAGAGTGACAATAGGCATGCTCAAGACATGAATCAACCCAACTAATCATAACAATCTCAAATCCAGAAACTAACAGTCTAGCAGTAACCAATCTCATACTTATCCCTAATAGAGAACAACTCTGTAAGTAAAATAGCAAAAGTCTACCTACAGTCCCCCGGCCGCCCATACAACCGAGGAACACAAACAAGTGAAAACAAACCCTCCGGCATCCCATACTACCGGAGCGTACAATTAGCAAACAGCAAACAAGGGTGGAGCCTCAAACAATGAATGATATGATGCATGAAGATCTCAAGTGCCATGGTATCTCTGTATGTACCTCCTCCGGCGCCGATCCGGCCCGGCAGGTAGGTTCCATGGAAGGACACTGCCCGTATACCTCTACTCCACCGTATACCCCTCCTCCGGCACACGCAGCCCATAGCCCCTGGCCCGGATGGCAAGGTCCATGGAGGTCCCAGACCCATACATATCCAGTATCAGAACAGATGTATCAGATAGTAGGACATGTCTCGATATCAAGATAGAGCCCAGTCTCGAATATGCACTGCCAGACCCTATCCAGGACTAAAAATAGTAGGAAAATATCTCAAAACCCCTCCAAGGGTGCCCGGGCGTCGCCGGGTCTAAACAGTAAAAAGTCCATCTTCAGGTGGCGCTTCGGTCCACCCGAGGCTAAAAATCAATCTTGCAAAGGTAGTAAGAAACTCAACTAGCAACTCCGCCGCCTGCCCGAGTGCTAGTGAATAATCGTAAAACTGATGATTTATAACCAACAAGTGAAATCAACCACTTTCACAAATCCATTTCCATGCAAAAAACGGGCCCCCGGGCCTATGCAAGGTTTTTAGAAACAGTGCCAGTAGGCCCGAAGCCAAAACCATAGTAAAACATGGATAAAACCTCTTTATATGCATGGAAATGGTATGATCACACACAATAGCTGCCCGCAGCTCACAATCAACCTATCGACCCTGCACAGGCCCACAGCTACTCAGCAAGCATAACCAGCCTAGAAGGATAATTTCTATGCCCGGGACTCGCGGACATTCCCAAAATCCCGCCTTCTATGTTCCAGAGTCAACAAGGCCTCACAGGACCACAAGGGTAAATAAAATATATCGGCAAATACTACAAACAACGGAGGAACAAAAGTAGGCGGTTATGAATAAAGCGGTCAAGGTCTGTGGTACCAACCTAATAAACCAACCCAAGGATGCCCATTAATACAATTTTATTTTATATATGCGGAGTCTAGGGAAAATAAACCGTAACCTACCTGTCGTCCGACGATAAGCTGCTGGAACAACGATGTCCAAGCTCGAACCACTCCGAGAAAATCCAAAACTAAATCGGAATCGGATTCGGATTTGGGACGGAACAACTTGACGTAGATAATTGACTTTCTTTTCGGTGCTCAATATAAGAGCAAAATAGGAACAATAATATTTTCTCCACCAACCATCCCTTTATCCACTGCTCGCATAAGCAAATGTTGGATGGAAAGGAAATGAATGTTTGTGGTAATGGAACTGTAGCATACGAGTAAGTGGAAATGTTTTCTATATAAGTCCATATTGCTGCCAACTCAATATGCCACCATTCACTTGTAAGTGTTGTGTTAGCCCTCCACTTCCACGTGGAAGTGGAGGTGGCAACTAACTCGACCCGTTAAGTATATACTCGGGTATTGCATAAATTCATGGTAAAATAAATATAATATTTTAAATATACCGTAATTCATAGAAAATTATTTCGAATAAAACCTACTATATTATAATAATAAATTTTAACATAACTAAATTTACTATCTCCGTTAAATATTATGGAGTATAAAAACTTTATAAAATAAATACATATATACTTATATCGTATCAAAGATATTTTTCATAAACCTTTAAAATATTTGAAAAGGTAATAATAATATAAATTTTACCAAATTCAACTTTTAAATAACGTATTTTCAAATACACGCACGAGGCTAATAAAGTTCTTAAGTTTATGCTCGTAATTCGCCTACGCACGATTTCGATATTCAAGAATTCTCTCGGGATCCTCCCTTATATTTTATCACTGTTTCAGAACTGAAATGGCATTTTAAAACGTGAAATTGAAGCTTAAATCGGGTTAAACCCGACCCGATTCATGACCCGGTTCGCAACCCGTTTTCTGCTAGACAGTCCGCGATAAAACAGTCATAACTCTTTGCTCCGAGATTATTTGGACGTGCGGTTTTGTGCGTTGGAAACTAGACTCGTAGACCTTCGATTTGGTATTTCGGGGGACTTCTAACTCTTTATATATTGGGAGAAAAGTCCTGATACATTTGACCCAAGGTTTCAGAAAATTTGTTAAAGGTCTTACGATATCTTTTGTCGATTTGCTTGACTTCAAAACTTATACGTGAAAATGACCGGAAGGGTCATTACAATTTGCCAGAATAAAGTCTGCATTCCTCATTTCTTTTTCTTGGTTAAAAATCAGTTATTCCCTCCAATTATACTTGGAACGCCGTTCATAAATGCAATTTATCCTTTTATCAGCATAGACTCAAAAGGATTCTCTGCCACTTATAAGAATAATGAAATAAGTCATACTTTTGTTACAGATCCAGTAACTAGAGATATTAATGCCTTAATTGATATGAAGCAAAGACATGTAGATTCTTTGCAACTAGAATTGTTTAGTCTAAATATATTTGATTCTCTAAATTCTGCAAAAGTAAAAAAAAAAATTAAATTAACTTCCCAATAAATTGTCGTTGATATCTGTGCAGATCATCCCAGTGCTTTTTGGAATCAAAAAATGCATATTGTCACCCTTCCATATGAAGATGATTTTTCAGAAGATAATATTCCTACTAAATCGCGTCCCTGTCAAATGAACGCTGAGTTAGTAGAATTTTGCAACAAAGAAATTGATAGTTTATTGCAAAAGGGTTTGATCAAACCTTCTAAATCTTCTTGATCATGCACTGCATTTTATGTCAATAATGCTGCTGAAAAGAGCGAGGTGCTCCTAGATTGATTATTAATTATAAACCATTGAATAAATATTTAAAATGGATAAGGTATCCTATCCCCAATAAAAAGGATTTATTATCAAGGTTATATGATGCCAATATATTTTCTAAATTTGATTTAAAATCAGGTTATTGGCAGGTACAAATATTTAAAGAACATACTTATAGAACTGCTTTTAATGTTCCTTTTGGGCAATATGAATGGAATGTCATGTCTTTTGGTTTGAAAAATGCTCCATCTGAATTTTAAAAAATTATGAATGATGTATTTAATCCATATTTGGATTTTATCATTGTCTATATTGATGAGATTTTATTTTTTTCCAAAACATATGAAATGCATATAAAGCATCTTGACATATTTAAAAAAATTGTCATTCAAAATGGTTTGGTTATCTCAAAACCAAAAATGAGTCTGTTCCAAACTAATGTCCGATTTCTAGGACATCATATTTGTCAGGGAATGATTACTCCAATTCAAAGATCTATTGAATTTGCATCAAAATTTCCTGATATCATCACTGATAGGACTCAGTTACAAAGGTTCTTGGGAAGCTTAAATTATATATCCCCATTCTATAAGAATCTTTCTCGTGATTTAGCCCCTTTATATGATAGGCTGAAAAAGAATTATAAATCACCTTGGACTGATAGTCATACCACTCTGGTACAAAATATTAAACTCCATGTTCAGTCTTTGCCTTGTTAACTCTGGCTAACCCTACTTGGCAAAATATTATTGAGACAAATGCGTCTAATATTGGTTATGGTGGGATATTGAAATAAATAAATTCCAACGATAAAAATGAATATTTGATAAGATTTCACTCTGGCAAATGGACTGAAGGCCAGAAAAAATATGCCACCGTGGCTCATGAAATGCTAACCATTGTGAAATGTGTTTTAAAATTTCCGGATGATTTATACAATCAAAGGTTTTTGATAAAAACAGATGCTCAATCTGTTAAGTATATGTTTAACAAAGATTTTAAGCATGATGCTTCTAAGCTAATATTCGCAAGATGACAGGCTCAATTAGCCCCTTTTGATTTTGAAATTCATTATAAGAAGGAAAGTGATAATTTTTGCCGGATTTCTTATCCCGGGAATACCTTCAATAAAATGAATTTTTACGAAGTTTTTTTCGATGAAAATACTTTGATTACCATTTTAAAGGTAATTACATTAAATAGAGACTTGAAAAGTCTTATAATTGATAAAATTATTGATAACATCATAAAAGAAGAGTTCTCAATCCATGATTACTCAGAAATTGTCAGAGAAGATCTGACAGATTATTATGATTCTGACAGATTAATATAATCATAGATTACTATGTGTGCAGGATGGATCCTCCATGAATTCGAGGTAGAGGCAGAGGAAGGGGGAGATCAACCCCAGGGAGATCATCCCAGTCCTATTCTGAAGGATCGTCATACAGATCCGCATCAAACTCCCCAGTTATACAAATGGGAAGAAAGAGTTTAGTAAATGAGAAGATTTCTCAAAATGGTGAATCTTCATCTATTCATCTGGAAGATATTCCAGAAAATAGTCCGTTATACGGTCATTTACAGGCATATTTGGCCGCCCAGGCTGCCCAAAAGCAAAGTAATACTTTTGCTTCAATCACCAAAGAGGACAATGATGATATCAAGTCCTATGAAAAGTTACTAAAGAGAAAAATGATATTTCTCGTAGAAAACTCTGAGCTCCAGAGAAAATATGAGCCATGAAAGATACTCCAAAGGTACTTAATAAATTGTTTATACTATCCGAGTGAGTAATACAAAACCCGTTCTTATTATGAGACAATCTGACAAGTACAGAAAGTGTAGAATTTCAGCACTTTTCCGGTTATAACACCGAAGAGAATGTTTATAACTTCTCCAAAATCATTATTAAACAGATTATATCTGTTGAAGATTGGGGAATCTCTACTATGAATGAAAGGCAGATAAGCTTTAACAAGTCTCGTATAAGCTTTACATACCGGGATTATATTCAAGCATTTGATAAAATGTTATACTATAATAATGATAGACATAAACACAATTGGTTTATAAAAGTCGGCACAAAGATATTTGTTGAACCAATCCTAAATTGGTTTTTAAATTGGTGGTCATACCACGGTCCCACAATCCAGATCTTGCCCGATTAATTCCTTATGTTATACAAGGAATGGACCAAAGTGTCACCTGATTTGAACCGATTATATCATGCAGATCATATTTGCAATTTGAAAAAAATTGATCAAATCTATTTCTTTATTGAATTCTCTATTCCATGGATTAATAAATGGACTCCTGAATTAGGGTTCACTGAAGAAAAGATTCTCTATCTATACAGGACCTTTTATAATAATTTTTGGGACAAATTGATGAAAATAGATCTCAAAACAAAGATTTTACATGGTCAAGAACTTATGGATTTCATTAAACTAAAAATCCAAGAATACACTCGAGCCCCTCAGAAAAGAATTATAGACGATAGTTCGGTCAGGCATATTGCCAGAAAGATCTCTTTCCAAAACGAAGATAAAGAAGAAATGATCAATGACTATTTAGAAGAGGTCAAGAGAAATTTACTTCTGACAATTAACCAGATAGATAAATCAGACACTTTCATGCGGAGTGAGACAAGCAATGATGAAATCAGAGAATCCTAGCTTATCGAAACAGATAAAATATTGTCTACCGATGATATTCGGAATACAGAAGATTTTCTGCAACAGATCAAAGCCATGGAAAAAAGACATGGTAAAGACAAACAATAAAGACATCATGGACCCCACAAAACAGTAAAGTCATCGGGGACCCCAGCAAACAACATTAGATACACTGTATCAACAGTAGATATACTGTATAAGGACCCAAATATGAGACCCATTTCACTGTATATAGATTCTTTATGTTTTTTTTTCTTTCTATTTAAAGGGTCTTTCATTTTAGTTGAAAGACATCAGAAAAAAAACTTGAAAAGAGAAAAAATATATTAGATAGCTACATCTCTCATATTGTAAATCTCTTTTATCAATTTCAAGAATCTTTTAATTTATATTTTTAGTTTAGTTACTCAGTTAGTTTTCATATTTTTTTAATTTAAATTCAAATATATAAAATAATGCATTTTTTTATATTTTATTTGTTAAATAAGAATTTTATGGTGCTTATACTTGTCATTTTAGAGTGATTTGCCTCTTCTATTCTATATAGATAGATAGATAGATGATACTCCCTCCATTTCTTTTTAGTTGTTACGTTTTGCTTTTCAAAAGTCGATTTGACTAATTTTTAAAGATTAATTAGATTAGATTAATTTAATAATTTAAAATTAAAATTTAGATTTTAAGAAATTATACAAAAAATTACTATAAATTATAATATTTTTTATATTAATATGATGAAAATTATACTTTTTAAAATGTTAATCAAAGTTAATATTGTTTGATTTTTAAAAAGAAAACTATGACAACTAAAAAGAAAGAGTAATAATAATAATAATAATAATAATAATAATAATAATATAATATATAGAAATAGATGTGTCAAGTGCAGTTGAGAAAAATTAGGAAAGTGGGAGTATAGTTATACTTTTATTACCATAATGCAAGTATTCAACTACTGTTCAAATTTAAATTAACTGAGGTAGTTTTATTTAGTCTTTTTTCCTCTGTTTTTTTTTGTTTTTTGTCTTTTTTGTTTGTTCTTTCTTAAAAATAAATATAAATATATACTGTATGTTTTAAATAAAGTATATGTAAAGTTGAATTGAGTAATATGTAAGTTTTTCATTTTTTATAGTTGAATTCAAATAGATAAATTAATTAACTTAATCATCCTCAATTTAAAATTTAAGTCATTATACAAAAAAATGGGTAGGAGAAAACTGAAGGCGAATCCAAAAATTGAGTGTTGTTTGACTGATGAAGAAAATTACGTGATTAATTGAATTTATCTTATACTTTTTAAGATTTTTATTTCTAATCGAAGGAAATTGGATCGGGTCACTCATGTGGGTCAATCCGGATCCATGTCTAGTGAATTATATATATATAATTAAGTATTATATATATTTAAATTATTAGTAACTATTGGAAAAAGACACACTATTGAGAAGGGTTGTGTCCCTTTAGGATTATAAAAGGTTTCTCTTAAACAGAAACGAACGTACTTTTCCATTCTCTGAAAAAGACAAACAAAAACTTCTCCTTCTCTCTTCTCTAATTCCTGCAAAGTTTGGGTGAAATTTTTTGCGAAGATTTCTTCTCCAAAAGCATTGGAACAACTCTGTAACAAGGTACGATTCATAGACTGTGATTCTTCGGTGTAGTTCGTGTTTTCATTAACATGTGATTGCACTATTAGACTAGTGAAATAAATTCAATAATCCTACAAACTGTGTGTTTGAACATATCATTGACATCAGAGCCTGCGTTATTCGTTTTTCCTAGTTTTTTTTTCTTTTTCGGAAAAATACTAATTGCATGAATTTTGTACTCTGCATTGTTTTTTTTGCTTTCAGTTCTGAATGTAGAGTACTAGTTTTTTCTTAGGTTTCGGTTCACTACCGTGAAAAAAAAGAGTTTTTTCCAGTAAATCATGTAAGAACAATCATTGCTAGATATGATTCTGATTTTTTATGAAGACCTCTTTGACTTGTCTTCTCGTTTTCTTTTGGAAATTTGTTGTTTTATTCTTCACTGGAATATAATATTTTTGTTGGTATGGTGCACCAGCCGAAAAAAACAAACATATAAATACATACATGGATAAGATGTATTCTTGAGTTTTTAGACCATTGGGTCAAAAAGTGCAGTCATTACTCTAAACCTTTTAAAAGGACTAAAGTGCTGGGATTAAAAAGAAAAAAAGAAAAATTGGAGGAATTGAGTATATTTTTTCCCCCTCATTTTAGAAAAGAAGTCCATATAGAAGTTCTTTAGTAGAACTTTGTTATCATGTTTTGTGATAAAAAAGTATACCTGATAAGTTTAGTTTGCGTTATAGTCAGTGACTTATTATTTGTATTTGTACTTATATGAATTTGATATAATACTTCTTGTTAATTTCTATACTTGTTATAGAATTTTTATTTATTTAATCTTGAATTTATGTAATTTAAGGTATGTGTTCTTTAGATGATTATGTGTTCTTTAGATGATTAATTATGTTAGATTTATGGCACATTAGAATTCGGATAATGATTGGGAACTTAGTGAACTTTTGAATCTGAACCTGATGTGAAATGAATATGTCATAGTTGATTATTTTAAGAATTATTATGTATTTGAATTTAGGTTAAAATAATATACATAGTTGTCTCATGATACTTTATACTTGTTTAAATCAGTATGTCAACTGCGGCAAAGAACATTGTCGTCGAGCTTAATAGAGGTGATAAGCTTAACGGTGATAACTATGAAATATGGAGTATGAAAATCCAATACGTCCTGGAAGAACAAGAGGCTCTTGAAGCTCTTAATGTGTCTTTGACACTTCCCGAAAATGGTGATACCCCCAACATGTGAAAGACCTTGAGACATATAAGGCTTGGTAAAGGAAGAATTCTCTTGCTCCCATAACGTTGCTAAGCAGCATGGATAATGATATTATGAGAGAATTCCGACAGTATGACGATGCTAAGGACATGTGGTCCGCATTAAAAGAAAAGTTTGGTCATACTTCAGTTGCTAAGTTAAGGGCTC
The DNA here is from genome assembly GCA_003996215.1 of Jaltomata sinuosa. Taxonomy (NCBI): domain Eukaryota; kingdom Viridiplantae; phylum Streptophyta; class Magnoliopsida; order Solanales; family Solanaceae; genus Jaltomata; species Jaltomata sinuosa. Next base: position 31,018 of record QJPP01002719.1, on the reverse strand, counting down.
TTACAATTAAGTTTGATACTTATAAGAAGCGCCCTGATCATACTATGCGTAAGCATCTACGCCATATGTCAAATATGGTGAATGAACTGAAAGATGTTGGTCATGTGTTGACCGAAGAGCAACAACTCCAAGGTGTGATTCGCTCCCTATCTCAAAGTTGGAAAAAGTATGAAAATACATTTGACCCATAATGTTAGCATCAAAACTATGAAAGATGCTAAGCGTCATTTGAAACTCGAGGAAGAACGCATCGGGATCGATAATGCTACTACAAATGCATTCATGGCTAGTTCCAGTTCACGACATGGACGTGGTCAAAAACGCAAATTTTTTCAGAAAAGGGGAAAAGAAAAAGTCTCAAAGAAACCTAAGATTACTCAACAAGGAGAGAAAAATATTTCTGCTCCAAAGAAAAAGGTGAATATGGCTAAGCTTAAGTGCTACAACTGTGAGAACAAGGGGCACTTTGCTCGTGATTGTCCTGAGCCTAAAAAGGTACATGGCCTTATTAATAATTTACATAGTGATTTAAATGTTTCTTGTTCTGCTTTTTTAACTGAATCACTTCATTTGTTGATTGTAGACTCAGGAGCCACTGAACATATAGCGACAGAAAGAGATGCTTTTGTGAATTTTTGACGAATTTCAAAAGGATCTAAATGAGTATATGTAGGAAATAACTCCAAAAAGGAGGTCAAAGGAATTGGTACCTGCAAACTTGAAATGCGTGGTGGCAGAACTTTATTTTTACATGATGTACTATTTACCCCGTCAATTCACTGAAATTTGGTCTCTGTCATAATATTGATTAAGTTAGGATTTAATCTTTTCTTTCATGAACATGTTTTAGATATGTATTTAGCCAAGATAAAATATGGTACTGGTTATTTCTATGATTGTTTTATTGTATTGGATGTTGTTCAGAGTTTCAATAATAATAATATTTATTTATTCTTATTTACGTCAACTTCTAATTGTGAGACTGATGTAAATACATGGCATGCTAGGCTTGGCCATATTAGCCAGCAAAGAATGAATCGCTTAGCCAAAGAAGGTCTTCTTGGCTCAATAGATAAAGTAGAATTGTCTACTTGTGAATCTTGTCTAGCTGAAAAAACTGCGAAAAAATCATTTGGAAAAGGCATAAGAGCTGATACTCCATTGCAATTAATTCATTTTGACATCTGTGGTCTAATAAATGTAAGGGCAAGACATGGTGCTATTTACTTCATAACTTTTATTGATGATTTTACTCTATTCAGTCATGAATATTTGATTTCTCACAAATCTGAAGCATTAAGTTTATGAACTTAGTTGAGAATTAATTGGATAAAAAGATCAAAGCTTTAAGAACCGATCGAGGTAGAGAGTATTTGTCTGATAAGTTCAAACGATTGTGTGATAAAAAAAGAATTCAAAGATAATTAATTACTTCCTATACTCCACAACAAAATGGTGTTGAGGAACGATGAAATAGAACCTTGTTAGAAATGGTTAGGTCAATGATGGCACAAGCAAAATTGCCTATCACCTATTGGGATGATGCTTTGCTCACTGCTGCATTTGTACTTAATCGTGTCCCTTCTAAATCAGTTACAACTACGCCGTATGAGTTATGGACGAAACGAAAACCTAATTTGAGTATTTTGAAGCCTTGGGATTGTGCTGCTTTTATCCATAATCTTTTTTCTCAATATGGAAAGTTAGGTCCAAGGGGAAGAAAGTGTATCTTTATACGATACTTTGAACAGTCTAAGAGTTATGTGTTCATAGGTGAACAAGATAGTGGCACAATAACTGAAGTTGAGTCACGTGATGTTATATTCATAGAGAATAATTTTTCTAAGCAGGGCGAGATAGGTCAAGAGTTATCTCTTTATGAAACTACGGACCAAATCGCTTTCGCTTCAGACATTCAAATGGATTTGAGTGGGAGTCATTTTGATGATGATGGATCAGTTCCTATTGCCACAGATACACCATCTGAATCGAATCCTTTGGATATTGCTGGTCCGAGTGGGAGTAACTTACCAATTGATAAATCAATTTATCAATCTCAACCTCGACGAATAAGTCATCCATAAATTCTCCATCGTCAATTTGGGATCGGAGGGGAAGCCTTTATAGTTACTCCAGATGATGAAGAGCCACGAAATATAAATGAGGCTCTTACATGTCCCGCTAAGAAAAAATGGTTAAAAGCAATGGATGAGGAGATGGAGTCAATGAAATCTAACCAAGTGTGGAAATTGATTGATCTACCTATCGGTCGAAAAGCTATTGAAAATAAGTGGATTCTCAAAATCAAGCGTAAGGCCGATGGTAGTATAGAAAGATTTAAAGCTCGCCTAGTAGCTAAGGGGTACACACAACATGAAGGAATTGATTATGAACAAACTTTTTCACCTGTTGTACGCTTTCCTTCAATAAAGCTAATTTTGTCAATAGTGGCTATGTTGGATCTTGAATTGCATCAAATGGATGTGAAAACTGCATTTTTCAATGGAGAACTAGAAGAGGAAATCTATATGGAACAACCTGTAGATTTTGTAAAGAAAGGCGAAGAACATAAAGTATGTCGACTTTGTAGGTCGATTTATGGCCTTAAACAATCTTCTAGACAATAGTATTTATGTTTTCATAATGCGATCATATCGTATGGATTCGTTATGATTCATGAAGATCATTGTGTGTACATCAAAAGATCCAAAGATAAGTTTGTCATCTTATCATTGTATGTAGACAACATACTTATAGCTGCAAGTGACATCGAATATGTAAAAGAAATAAAAGAGTGTTTATCATCTACTTTTGAGATGAAAGACATGGGTGAAGCATCATACATCCTTGGAGTTAGGATTTCAAGAGATCGTTCAAAAGATTGTTATCTCTTTCATAAGAATCTTACCTTAAGAAAGTTCTTGAACGTTTTAATATGCAAGATTGCAAACCCATAAACACTCCGATTTCTAAAAGTGAAGCTTTAAGCCAAAAGATGTGTCCTCAGACTCCACAAGAGAAGGAACAAATGAAAAAGGTTCCTTATTCCAATGCAGTCGGAAGTCTATTGTATGCTATGATGTGTACTAGACCCGATATCTGTTATGCCATTGGGTTAGTTAGCCGATATCAATTCGACCCATGACAACAACATTGGAAAGAAGTTAAAAGGATATTGAGGTATCTTAAAGGCACAGTTGACTATTTCTTATGTTATCAAGGAAATGATCTGTAACTCAAAGGCTACACTTATGCTGATTGGGGAGGAGATTTAAATGAGAGAAAATCAACCTCTGAATATGCATTCTTGCTTAACAATGGCGCCATATCATGGAGTAGCAAGAAGCAGCCATGTATAGCCTTATCTACAATGAAAGCTGAATTTGTAGCACTTTCATCTGTTGTGCAAGAAGCTGTCTGGCTTAAACATTTTCTGGTTCATTTGGGTGTGTATAATAATGATGTTGAACTTGTCACAATCAATTGTGATAGTCAGGCTGCAATAGCTTACACAAAGGATCCAAAGTACCATGGAAAGACGAAACATATTGATATTAAGTATAATTTTGTAAGAGACATGATTGTACAAAAGGAATTGAATGTGAAATACATATCTACGCATCAAATGATAGCAGATCCCTTAACGAAACCCATAGCATGTGATATTTATGAAAGACATGTAAAGTCATTGGGTTTACGTAGATGCTGATGTATTTATATTTTATTTTTTCCAATCATGTTCATATAAATTCACATTATTGAAGTTAATGTTGATTTATGCCTAATTTTTTATCTTTATTGGCTCATATACATATAACTTTTATGTAGTGTACATAAGTTTTCTTAGGATAAAAAGTATGTCAGACAGACAAAAAGATTGGCCTATTCACACAGGCAATCGCCCTCTATTATTTAAGTGACAAGTAGAGATGAGACAATTATAAACTAATTATTGTCAGAAGTGATGATAAAAGAGAGCTGAAAGTTTATAATGATAATGTCGTTTGTTAGTTTGTGTTTAATCATACGTGATTAAAATGAGTTAGTCTGTTTCTAATGTCAGATGTGAGTTTTGAAAAATAAAATAATTGAGTAGATATGTGAACTCAAAGTTAGACATGAGTTGTCTGAACTATCATCTGCACAGTATTAAATTTATGAAAGACATGCGCTTCATGGGAAAAGGAGTCAGTACTGTGATACATGTTTCATACCATGTATGCATATAGTGATCTATAAGGGAGATACAAGTTTAGTCTCTACTTATTATCGTGTGAAACCCTGGAAATTATAAGTAATTTTCCACATTGTACCCTCATGACTTTAATCAGTTTCTTGAGATTCAATTTGGTGTTTGCTATCTTAGTATGTTGCCAAGTGATCATGTTTGATTCGGTCTGGCGGGACATCTCTAGAAAAGCATATCATGTTGAGATTAAGAGATTCTTGAAATGAGGAAGATCATTGAGTATTATCATATAAATTGTGTTCATTGACCAGTTCTTTATATTTGTCTTTGAGACGAGAACATAATGATGAACTCAAAATTAATATAAAGAGATTACGATAAATATAAATGTGATAAATGATCTAGGGTACTGCATACTACAATCTACTCTAAGTTTTATTGATCGAGATCCTTTATATTCCTAACAAATGTATAGCAATGAAGCTCTCGAAATATGCACTGGTCACACGGTCTAGTCGTAATGTATGAAAGTTACAGAATAGGAATGTGAGTTGACCCACTATGTGTGAGTGGGAGATGAAGGAAATTGGATCGGGTCACCCATGTCGGTCAACCCGGATCCATGTCTAGAGAATTATATATATATATAATTAAGTATTATATATATTTAAATTATTAGTAACTATTGAAAAAAGACATAACTATTGGGAAGAGTTATGTCCCTTTAGAATTATAAAAAGGTTTCTCTTAAATAGAAACGAACGTACTTTTCCATTCTCTGAAAAAGACAAGAACAGACAAAAACTTCTCCTTCTCTCTTCTCTAATTCCTGCAAAGTTTGCGTGAAGATTCTTGCGAAGATTTCTTCTCCAAAAGCGTTGGAACAACTCTGTAACAAGGTACGATTCATAGACTGTGATTCTTCGGTGTAGTTCGTATTTTCATTAACATGTGATTGCATTATTAGACTAGTGAAATAAATTCAATGATCCTGCAAACGGTATATTTGAGCATATCCTTTACTAATGAAGTCAAGAATGGAAAGTAAGAGACTATGAAACAGATTGGCCATGGAGCAGTAGGTTTAAAATAAAATATTTTCTTTAAAAAATATTTATTTAATAATTTTTAAATATAAATTAAACACAATAACTAAGTAACTAATTAAAAATCTAACTTTAACTAATTTGTCTTAAAACTAACACATGTCTTTATCCTATGCTGCCACTTGGCAAGACCCTAGACTAAACTTTCTTGCTTTTAAGTATATACTAGTATACGTGCCCGCGCGATGCGCAAAAAATATGAAAGTAAATTAATAAAGCCACAATGCCATACGAAAATCATTTAATTTGTGCCAAAAGTTATTTGTTAAAAATGAAATTATGTGTTTTTCTATATATGTCATTTAAAGCCATTGACTAGTAAATTCTTATACGTTTTAATCATTTTGATCGTTGTTGCTACAGAGTTGAAAGTGCAAAAGCACTGCCACATTGTGTGTACTTTAGTTTTATTACAAAAGAGTAAGAGTGCAAACCTCTATTCTTTTAATATGAACATACCTCTTAGATGCTCAAGAAAAATATTAGTACATGACTGAGGTCATTAAGGTACCATCTTTTCTTCTGAAGGGTCTGTTCATTGTAGTTACATATTAAACTGCATCTTCGGAGTTTTCTTGTACTTCAAGAAAATGTGTGGCCATTATTATGATTTCTCGATTGTTGTTAATGCTGGGTAATACTATGTATGGAAAATTAATTCATGGAGCAGGGTGCAAACCTATAACATGTTTAGAAGATACCATTAAAGAATAACATCTAATATAATGGGGTGTTAGAATGTAGAACATAGAATTAAAGATTCTAGAAGGATCAATTGATTTCTCCTTTACCTTCAATGACAAAATTAAAAATTTCAAAGCGAAATCAAATCATACACTGATTCGCAGGTGTGAGATCATACACATTCAGTATAATTGGTGTCTCATTGAAAATTGACCAGTCCGATGCCTTGCTTTTTCATCCACGATTTACAAAAATGCTACAAAATCTTACATGTTTTTTCAATCGTGAATTGAGCATCCAGTGAAAACTCCAAGCGTCACTACAACTAATCAACTATGGCTCGGCATAAATCAAAAAACTTGGTTGCAGACAAAAGGATAATGGTGTTTTCCATCAGTTTTGTCTTTTAATTATTTGCTCTTCCGTCACGCCAACCTTTGCTTCTTGCAAGCAAACATGTGTAAGTAACAAATGAATATAAATAGAAAGAAAAAATATTTTCAAAGTCAGTCATTTATGTAACATTAGCACTTCATTTTGTGTTGAATGTAATTTGTTGTTCTATTTTTTAAATGTCCGAAAAATTCAAAATTATATACACCAAATTTATGTAGAAAAGCATGAAAAACTAAATACCAAAGTAATTTTACGTAATGCAAATCAAAGTCATTTCACTAACGAATTTAATAGGAAAATCATATTTTGTTGCTTTGACCTCCTTCCTCTTTCTTTTTATAACATGGATATACAAATTACAATTATAACAATTGTCAAGTTAAAAAAAATAAAAATAGAAGAGCTATACGGGACGGAGCAAGGCAGGAGTAAATAGGGTGGGGTAAAGCGAATTAAAAAACACAAAAATTATTAAACGGGACAAGGTTAGGCGGGTTGAATCTGTGATAGATCAAGTCTCCACCCGTCCCAACCCTCCTTATTGCCATCCCTAAGTATTACAAACTATATCAGGTATGTATAATTTTATGTTATTTTCACTTTAAATTTATTATTTGCTTAAAGTTTGTTCTCCTGGGTGGGTGGGGTGGAGGGGATAATATTTTGAACTAATTTTGAGAATATAATGAGGTAATTAGATAATACACATATTACTATTTATAAATTTTAAATTGAACAGATGTGTATAATAAAATAAAAATTTAAAAATAAAAAAATTCACGAGAAAGTAAAATAAATATCTATTTTATATTAATAAAAAGAACACTTGATAGTTATATAAAGTCAATTGATAAGTTATTAAAAATCAACATTAACAATTTAATAACTTGAAATCATGAATAATATAATAAAAAAATATGAAACTTAAAAGATTTTTGACAATTACATGATTATATTTATTTATATGATTTTGGTTATGAATGAGGCGTATTGGAAGGTGGGCGCGCATTTTATTGAGAAAAAAATATCTATATATATTATAAAGAAGAAGACGAAGAATCAGAAGAAGCCAAGTGGCAAGCTACTGAAAAGTCACGTGGCAGTTTTAAGATAAAGAATAAAATATTATAATAAAAAATTTAAATGGAAAGATTAAAAATATTTGAATTTAAAAATATTAAGCTTTTTAAAAGAAAAAAAATTCGATCAACTTAAATTTAGCAACACATGGTTGAAGAGTTCTACATGAACTATTACTATTTCATAAACTTATTATTTTTAGATGTTACAAAATATATTTAAATATTAAATAAAAGGTAATACTAATAATAAACAAATAAAAGTAGTAGTAATAGTAGTAGTAGTAGTAGTACATACGTAGTAGTAGTATAATGATATATTAATTGTGAAAGATAATCTTATCTAAATTTACATCCTAAAAAATGATATTCTTATGTTTAAAATTAATTTTAATAAATTATTATCATAACAAATAGTAGGATTTTGAAATTTGAATTGATCCATATCCAACTTAACCAATTAAAAGATAAAATTATTTGAATCTATCTTTAAATATCTGTTTATATCTATTTGTATTAGTTAATTTGTAATTTTTTGTTAACTTAATAAACTTATCAATAAAAAAAATCTTAATTCAATTTTGAATCTAAAATTTGAATTTGAAGTTAACTGCATTTTTTTAGAGATAAGATGGTTATAACTATTTTTATCAACTTCTTTACAAAATAAAAGTTAGCTACTACTATATAAATTCAAGAGAACAATGACTTTTATGTATAAATTTTGCTTTTGAATTTTATTTAATCTTTGATTTTTTTTTGGGTGAATTTGAGGTTTTGCTTTTGTTTATATGACTGGTCTTTTTTTAAGACTATGAAGATGATAAAGCCAATCAATAGATGAGAGAATCATGAAGTTCGTACAAAATATTGACAGTTTATTCATTAAGGTCAAATTTACATTTTCTTTTGTTCTCCTTCTTTATGATATCATTACTGTAAAAATAATTATTCCTATTTATTATATGACTGCAAGTTTTTCAAATAGAAATTAATGATTTTTTTTTTCATTAGCAACTTTATCGAATCAAGATTCTCTATGCATGTACTTTTGGTGATTGGATAGTAACATTATCCCCTAAAAATTTAAGATGGCTTCATATTAATATCAAAGGTATTGTTTTAATGTATATATAAAATAGAGTAGTTAAAGTAGATTCAATCTAAAAAACGCTCCTCCAGACGTCATTTTGAAAGCTTAAAATGGATTAACGAAATTTCATAGTTAGCTACCGCAATCATTCAAGGAGTCTTTATTAATTTTTTGTTTGATGAATTTATGAATAGAAAGAGAAAATGATACTATTAAAAACGACAATGGGGCAGAAGTAGGACAAGGCCGGGCAGAAAAAAATCTTAACGAAAAAAAATAGGGCAAGATCATAATGGGGCAGGGCGGAGCGGGACGGGTCAAAGCAGATTTTCAGAAATTGATAAATGGGTTAGGGCAGGGGGTAGGGTAAAATTTTAGCATATGAACTAACTGAATTTTTTTCTTAGAGTATGTGCTTTTCATAGCTTCGTTTCCTGCTATTCTCTTTTTATTTTCTTTTTCTCTAAAGCATGTGAGAGGATGAAATGACACTAACATAATGTTATAAAATTAAAATAATCTTACCAAAAAATGAGTATATATTATGAAATTTCTTGAATGGGCTGTAAACTCAAAAGAAAAATTCAGAAACATAATATGGAATAATTTTTCCCTAACTATTTTACAAATTATAAAAATATTAATGATACTGTTATTTTTACGTCATGCATTAGAATACCCAGAATAAATGCATGATACCAGTAGTCACACATGAGAATACCCAAAAATGCATGATTACTAATAGATGTTAAGAAAATTTTTACAAATGGCAAAAGCAACCTGCAGTAAAAAAAACGGGATTCTTTTTTCATTTGGTGTAAGCTACTTACAATATTATTTAATAATTCAAGACAAGCATGAAAAATTAATTACCAAAGTAATTTTACGTCATGCAAATCAAAGTCATTTCACTAACGAATTTAATAGGAAAATCATATTTTGTTGCTTTGACCTCCTTCCTCTTTCTTTCTATAACATGGATATATAAATCACAATTGTCAAGTTAAAAAAATAAAAACAGAAGAGCTATACGGGACGGAGCAAGGCAGAGCTAAATAGGGTGGGGTAAAGCGAATTGAAAAACACAAAAATTATTAAACGAGACAAGGTTAGGCGGGTTGAATCTGTGATAGGTCAAGTCTTCACCCGTCCCAACCAGCTCTATTGTCATTCCTAAGTATTACAAACTATATCAGGTATGTATAATTTTATGTTATTTTCACTTTAAATTTAGAATTTGCTTAAAGTTTGTTCTCCTGGGTGGGTGGGGTGGAGGGGTAAATATTTTGAACTAATTTTGAGAATATAATGAGGTAATTAGATAATACACATATTACTATTTATAAATTTTAAATTGAACAGATGTGTATAATAAAATAAAAATAAAAAAATAAAAAAATTCACAAGAAAGTAAAATAAATATCTATTTTATATTAATAAGAAGAACACTTGATAATTATATAAAGCCAATTGATAAGACATTAAAAATCAACATTAACAATTTAATAACTTGAAATCATGAATAATATAATAAAAAAATATGAAACATAAAAGATTTTTGACAATTACATGATTATATTTATTTATATGATTTTGATTATGAATGAGGCAAATTGGAAGGTGGACGCGCATTTAATTTAGAAAAAAATATGATAGTTGGACTTTTCGGATAATATTATTTAACATGCTCGAACAAGATATCATAATTTAAAATAATTAAAAATAATATTTTAATATTATCCGTGCATCGCACGAATACGTATACTAGTTTACTATATAATAGAAGAGTGAATAGGGAGGAGCTTAGGATCAGCCTAGGGTAGTTTTGTAATTTAATATTGAATATTACTAATGTTTAATATTTTGTGGGCTCATTTATATGAGTAAAGTAAATTTTGAGTTGTGTTTCAAAAGTACCAACAACACGTGTCAAAGCCACCTGTATTTCAAAGCACTTTAATTCACCTTCTCACCTAAGTCACCTCCTTTTCTCTCCTCTATATGAATTACTTTGGTCATTTCAGTTAATTCTTTTAATTTTTTTAATTTATTATATATAAAAAATAAATTAACTAAAATAATTAATAATGTAAAATATGTAAAAATATAAAAAAATTATTTAGTTTTAAAATTTTTATCAGCGCCACATGTATTGGGACATAGGAAATAATATATATTATTTGTAAATAACGTAAAAAGTATTAAAGATCACAATAATGAACAACTTAAAATATATAAAAGACATAAAAAATATAGTTGACTCTTCAAATTCTATCAAAATGTCACATAAATTAGAGGAGAGACAGTAGCATATATTATTTAAAAATTACGTAGAAAGTACTATAAATCACAATAATTAACAACTTAAAATATTTAAAAATTATACAAAAAAATGGGGTTGACTTTTCAAATTCTATCAATGACAAATAAATTGTGGCAGAGAGAGTAACATTATTATCTGAAAATTATCTAAAAAATATTATAAATCATAATAATTAACAACTTAAAATATTTAAAATTCGTACAAAATTAGATTGACTCTCCTAATTTTATTTGTGTCACATAAATTTGAATAGAGAAAGACATATGTTAAGCCTCATGGTCCTACTACTTTTTCTTTTCCTACTACTTTTTCATGTGGGGGGGGGGGGGGGGGTCCCTTCCTACTACTTTTTCTTTCCTAATACTTTTTCTTTTATTCATTTCTTTTATTCCTTTATTCATTTATCCTATTATAATATTTTTCCTCTAATGGGATTAATCTGATTATTTCTTTTATATTTTCCAGAATATATTCTAGATATTTTGTATCTCGAGTTCGTTGATACATTTCTATATTTTCTTTTATCAGGTTTCCTAGCAGAATTATATCTACCTTAGTTTCGTACCAGTATCGTAAGTATTCGTAATTTATCATTAATCTGAATCTGTTATTTCTAAATCTGAATATATTTACCAATCGTCATCTATATTTAATCTTTCTAGATCTATTCCATACCATTGGGATTTTTCATTAAATATCTTTTCCCATATAATTCTTTTTAATTCTACTATCTTTATATGTCTTTTAGTGCATGTAAAACTAATGTTTTATAATTATTTCTTATTTTATTATGCAAATAGGTAGTCATGGTAATACCATCCATATTTATGTTCATGCTTTGCTTTTATCAATTAATTCCCTCATACCATAGCATGCCAATAACATTATATTCGATTATTACAGACTAGATTATTTTAAACCATATTCTCTTGTCACTGTTAACACCGTACTTTCAAAGGTACTTTCCCCTCCTAAATAGTGTCACTCTGTCTACTCCCCTCACGGCTTCCTTGCCTTGGTTTCGACCTCTGGACATTATTTTCGGATTGTTTCCCCTTTTTCCTCATGTTAACAAACTTGAAAATATGATTCAAATAATTCTAGTAAATAATAACGAATATAAACTTATTTAATCATGCTATGATACTTAGGAATTAACAAGTTTAGCTATGCATAATTATAAATGGATATACCTTGCTCTGTCAACCACAATGCTGCCTCATCAGACAGAGACAACGGAAATAACCTGAGCCTGATCGCTGTCTGACTCACGCCCGGTAGTTCAAACGACTTGCATATGCCCACGAAATTCATTAGGTGCTGGTTTGGATCCTCCCCAGCGACACCTCAGAACACTCCTCTCAAGTTCAACAGTTGGATCATCGTGCTAGTGATGTTGAACTTGGCTCCGGGCGGTAGCGGTGGAACAACAATGGCGCCCGTAGCGCCAGCTCCATCTAAGTCGAGATCCTCATCATTCCATGCGATCTCATCCTGCAGACCACCAGCATTCAGATTTTGTTGGGCCTGCAGTTCTGCAGCGATCCTCGCTGCCTCTAGTTGTGCGGCCATATTCCGCCTCAATGTTCTAGCAAGCTCGGGGTCGTAAGGTAAAATTTGTTCCCCCGAACTTCGGGTACTTGGCATGCACAATTGTGTACCCTGTCAAAGACAAAAACAACAAATAAACGTAAAGCAGGAAATTATGACTAAGAGTCAAATAAACACACCAGACTTAATTAACAACCGTATTCCCCGGCAACGACGCCACTTTTTGATAACGCCCAAACTACACCTCAAATTAACGAAGCGTAAGCGGTCGTAGTCAAATATAGAACCCAACAAAGGTTGGGGTCGAATCCCACAGAGAATATGGTGAAGAATAAGCCTTTAGTGAAGTATGTGACTAGTCGTCAATAGTTTCCGGTAAATAGGGGGGTTTTGTGTAAACAATGCGTAAACAAAACGAACAATTAACGTATGAATGATAATCAATAGGAGAATGAACTAGGGAAGTGTTTACCATGGCGTTGGTAACAATGTCGATTCTAGGCTTAATCGGGTTCTTTTTATATGCGTGTCACGATGTGATTGAAGCAATGGTATCGTCTAAACGTCTCTCGACCAAATAAACAAATTTCCTTTTCTATTCTCTCGACCTCGAAAAGCTGTGCTTTTTAGATTTCAATCCTAAACATCAAGTAGATTAATCTAGTTACAGCATTAATCATTAGACGAGAGTTAGTAGTCTCGAATCCTTGTTGTTAATCAAGTTTCCCGATTTTAATCTCTTTACTCAAGCAAACTTAAACCTAGGCATGTTCTAATGTTTGCAACCACTAGAAAACGTTAAATAATCAATGATTAACAACGTGACAATACATATATTGAACCCAACGCTACCCGAAATCTATATCGCTACGTTTGCCATGGCTCCCACAACCCTAGTTGTGGGAGGTTTAGTTAATCATGCTTGTAGAAGAATAGAAGAAAGTTATATTCATAATAAAGAAAAGAGATCCTTACAATGTAGTGAAAACAATCTTCAATTATTCCAAGAACAAGAAAATAACAAGATCCCCAAGAACGATTCAAGAACAAGATTTAGGAGAAGTAAACTGTGTGTAGCGCGTTTCCTCTCTCAAAACTCGCTCAAAAACTCCTAAAACTATTGGGAGAACTATTGTATAGTGAATGAATAATATCAATGATAATTAAAATAAACCTAACATAGGGTATTTATAGGAGTTCAGGAAGTAAACCCAAAAACGCTCGGATTCCGTGTCACCGACTGTCTCAACTTGATGGCTTGGGGTGACGGACCGTCACCACCTTGACGGACCGTCGCCTGGGCCGTCACCACAAGGCAGTGGTGTAGCTCAACCTGACGGTCACTGTGACGGACCGTCATCACCTTGACGGACCGTCACTGCGGCCGTCACTTCTAGGCAGTACACTTCCTCTACTTGACGGTCACATGTGACGGACCGTCACATGTTTGACGGACCGTCACTCAGGCCGTCACTCTTAGGCAGAATGTCTTTTTGCTCGTATTTCCTTCCGTTTCCGTGTTTGTCTCCATTTCCTACAAATATAACATAAAAACATCAAAAACGACGACGGTTGCTTGAAAACGTACGATTGTTCTTAGTAAAAAGGAGTCGAAAGTGCCGTAAATTGGCGGCACATCAATATTCCAGTTATATAATAGTGATATAGCTCTATTTCTTTTATTTTTACTGAATTTCCTGATGATTGAGGTGTTTCACTATGACTTTTTCTTTTAGATGTGCTTATCCTATCGCTTACTATTTCTAGATCTTCTTCTATATCAATTTCCTTATAGCTATAATCATTATTATCTATTACCGTGACAATTTGTTCAAATGGATCTTCTATTTTTATCCTATTAATTTTGTTTTTTGCTGTTATTTTATGTTTTGTTGTTAAAACATATAAATTTTTACATCTTGCTGTGAATATTTTACTACCTGGGGCTAGTTCTATTCCTGTCATTTTCCAATATAGTACTAATGATTTATCTATATTCCTGTCATTTATTGCTACTGAATAGTTGACACTTATTGTGAATTTAAATTTTTGATATATTAAATTTCCTTTTACTGCACTTATTATGCTTTTCTCTATAGGTTCAATTATTCTATCATCTGCTAAATATATTTCTATAGGTGTATCTATACCTTCTCTAAAACATGCTTTTATTAATATTTCTGTTCCTCCTAGATGTACATATTTTATTGGTTCTTTAGCCTGTATTGCTTGTATTTCTTTATTTATTATTCTCTTATTTATTATAGGTATTTTCGCTTTTCCTTTGGTATATTTACAGTCTATTATATGTTCTTTCTGACTTACCACATAATACTCTTCTTTCTGCCGTTTAAATATATTTTTTAGCATTGGTACTTTGAATATTTTTTCTACACATAATTCTAATTCTTTTCCTTTTATCTGTTCAAATATCTTTGCATCAAATATAATTTTCTGTTCTGAGGATTCTTCATTTATGTGCTCTTCTTTATCTATTATCTGTATATCATTTTCAGTCATTATCGTCTAATTCTCCTTTTTCTAATTCTTCATTCAACTCATTTTCAGATAATTCATATATACTATCGTCACTGTCTAATTCATAATCTAAATATTCTAATTGCATATATTCTTCATTATTTATTATTATTTCCGCTATTTGCTTCTTCTTAGGATTTTTAGGTAGATTACAATCTCTAGCTAAATGTCCTAATTTTCCACAATTATAGCATGTACATTCAGTTATTTTCTTTTTTGGTTTATATGGTCTTTTATTGTTAAAATTTCTTACATAATACCTTCGTCTAGGCCTTTTGTATTTATATTGGGATTTATATCTTTTGAATTTTCTTCGTTTTCTATTCTTTTTATAGTAATTATCTTTACATCCAAATTGGGGTGCTACTTTATCCTTACAGCATGATAGATTTTTTATTATGGATTTTTCCATTTTCATTTCTTCCCTATATTTCTCACATATATCTGAATACCATTTTTGTAAAAATCTTATTCTTGCTCCTAGAGTATCTTGTAATCCTGCTTCATTCCAATCTTTTATTATTTTTGAACTAAATGGTTCTGGTAATTTTGTAAAATATAATTTCCTTACTTCTTTTGCTTCTTCTGGCGTATATGTTCCTCTGTAATAATATTCTCTAAATACACATGTATATTCATCTATGTAACACATATTACATATTGCTAATTTTAACATTAAATTTCTGTTTAATTGTTTATCTTTATTTTGTTCTTCTGTTTCTGTGGTTGTGCTGCTAAATTCATTTCGAATCGCCATTTCATATTTATTTAGAATATCCATAGCTGTGGTTGCTGTTTCACCGTCTATAGTTTTACTACTTCTTAATGTTTTTATGCTTTCTTCTGATAAGTTGTGTAACCATAATTTTACTGTTCCTAAGAATGTTCGTTCTATGTATCCTGGTGCTTCTGTTAGACTTATTTTATTGTCTATCAGTTGTTTTGCTATATATCCTATCCATAGCTGAATTGCTTTATTTATGTCCGTTACACAATCTAAATCTAAGAAATTATTATTCTGGTTAGTTGGTTTTGGAGTCCATTTTTTATTTAGTCTTTTATCCCATATACTGTCTTGCCTATCAGATTGCTCATAATTAACTGTATAGTATGTCGGATTTAATATTTTTGGGTCTTTAACTCCTGATGTACTAGCTTCTTGCTCTTTTTCTTTTTCAACATCTCCTGCATTTATTTCAATATTTTCGTCCATACTTGCTATATTTGCTATAATTTCTGTATAGGTTTCACTTATTTCTGAACTCTGTTCTGTTTGGTTGTCGTTTACCTCATTTATACCTAATTCTTCTTCTTCAATTGGTTCTTCTATTTGTAGTTTTTCTTTGAATTTTTCTATTTCAGTTTTCAATTTTGCTTCAATTTCTTTTTCTTTTTGTTTTGCCGTATATAATTCTTTTAACTTAGCTAATTCCTTTTCTAGGGCTATTATTCTGTCATTTTTTACTTCTTCAATTTGTTGTATTTCTTGTTTTGCCTGTTGTTTAATGATAGTTATTTCATTTTTTCGGTCTATTTCTTCATTTTCTCTAGCAAGTCTTATCATTGCCGTTAAGCTATCTTCTAATCTCAAGGATTCTTTTTCTAACATTAGACTTAAATTATCTCCTATTTTCTTATATCGTCTTCCTAGATTTGAAAAATGATCTTTATTTTTAATCCTTCGTGATTTTCATATGTTTTTTCGTCTATGGCAAATTCTTCTTTATTCATTTATAAGTTATGTTGTAATTTATATTCTAAGCTGTCTATTTGTAGTTGTAGGTAAAATATAGTTTTTCTTTGTGCTACGATAGATTCCTTACAAGTTCCTGCAAATATATTATTATTGAGTCTATTTTGCCTATGTCTCAATTCTTGTCTTTTTGCTATAATTATTTTATTAAGCCTTTGTCTGTGTTTGTTATCGTTATCAGTCATTGTTTCTTCAAGTATTTGATGTATTTATATTCTATTTTAGATATGGTATCTATTAATTTATTTAATTTTTCGTTATCAGTTTTTGTAATATTAAGTTGTTTATATTCCGGATATAAATTCTTTAATTTTCTTTTCAATTTTCTTATCTTTTTTATAGCAAAAAAAAAAAATTTTCTAGCAAATTTTTTTTTTTTTATCTTATTGAGAGAATATTTTTTTTTGTTTACAAAGAAGGTTTGCTTTCCGTATAGAAAGTCTTGCCTTCTTTTGCCATAATGGCTATCTATTTATAAGAGGATTTCTATACACGTCCTTTTCCTCTTCCACTTCTCCTAACTCTATTTTACACATGTTTTTATACTATTCCTACTTTACAACTCCACAAAATTCTAAACTACTTACTATTCCTACTTTACAACTCCACAAAATTCTAAACTACTTACTATTCCTACTTTACAACTCTACAAAATTCCAAACTACTTTTTCTACTTTTTCTTTACATAATTTACAGATGTTCAAAAATAGTTTACATATCTGTCGATTTTTATCTTCGCGGAATCTGCGTGCTATCTTCTTATTCCAGCTGTACGTCTGGGATTATATTATCTTCGCCTTGGCATCTGGAGCATTGATGATCTGGATATTTGAGACTAATTGTTTTGCAGTATCTAGTCATCATTTCTGCTGATATAAAATCTTTTCTAATAGCTCTCGTTATAGGTTGCTGTTCCGGCTTTAACAGGCTTAGTGCCCATTGCCTTATCTCTTCCATATCTGCTATCCTTTCTTCTCTGCAGTTGGAGTAGATCATAGTTTGTTCGCGTGCATAGTAACTCCAAACTGGATTTTTGTTTAGATAATTTGACGTTAATTCGTTTAAAATTGTAGCTAGTCCAATAACTCTCTTTCCTGCATAAAACTCCGGTATTGATACCTTTGGTATCTCTTTTTGTTCTTCTATCTTTTCTGGGATGATCATCTCCCTAGTTAGTCCTATCTTTATAACTTGGATGACTGGTTTAATCTCGTCATATAATATCTCGGCTGGTGCTGAGTAAGCTCTTATATAAAACAATGTTCCTTTAGTTATTCTTTTGTATTGCATAAAAGCTTTATGTAATTCTGGTAATGTGGCTATTTCTTCTCCTGTTTTTGTATATACTGTATTTAATAATCCATAATTGTAGCAGGTTGCTACTAGATTTGCATTCGTTTTTGGCAGGGCAATTAGCTTATTATATCCTTGTAAGCTCTGGGTAATATAATCTTCTGTTGGATCGGTAGTAGTTTTGGATCTCGGGTTTTTATTTAGAAAGGTTTGTAGTTTGTGGATATTTTCTATGTATGCTCTGGTTATGTGGTTGTATGTCTTTTTATCTTGGTTCAGGCTGTCTCTATATGTATTTACTTGTGGTGGTGTAAATGGGGTTTTTTGGGATTTTGGTATATATGGTGTTTCAAATAGTTTATTCAAGTTTGTATTGACATATCTTTTTTCTTCTTTTGAGGTGCTACCTGAGGTGCTACCTGCAGCTGCACGAAGTAAATAATTGTTATGGGTTTTTCGGTGTTTCCCATCGTCACCTTGTATCTCTGGAAGTTTTATGTCTTCCGATTGACATAGCTCCGCATTTTTGCAGTCATGCTGCTGACTAGCTTTAATTAGTTGTATCTCTTTATTTATGTTATCGACTTCTCTACAAAGAGTAGTCATAACTTTGAGTAAATCTTCCATAGTAGTCTCCTCAGTTTGAGTAGCTTTGTCTTGATATGTAATCTGCAATTGTATTTTTGTCAGTACATATCACTTCGATTGTAAATGTGAAGTTTAATATATTTAATACAAGTCTCCGTATTTCTTTGGTTGTAACTGAGTCTTGTACTTTCCTCGTTAGCCACCATTTCACCTGCGTATTATCTGTTCTAATAATAAACTTATCATATACAATATATGGTTCAAAAGCCAATAACATCTATATATTGAGTATAATTCTTTTCTATTTATTTCCCATCTTATTTCGGGATTTGTAAATGTACCTGAATAATACCTGCAATGATGTTCTATTTTTTCTTTGTCATACCTGTATTTTAATACTCCTCCATAGCTTATTTCACTAGCATCGGATTCTACTATATAAGTGAATTTTTTATTTTCGTCTGGGAAGCATAATTTTGGTAAATTCTCACATAGTGATTTTATTTTTCTTATTTTTTCTTGGTCTTTGTCATTAAAATAATATTCTACATCTTTCTTTAATTTCTTATGTAATGGTTTTAGACTTTCTGCCAATTTTGGTATATATTCTCTTACTTGATTTACTAAGCCTAAAAACGACTGTAATTTCTTTTTTGTATCTATCTGTTCATCAGAATTTATTATTTTTTGTACTATGTGTGGTTGCATTTTTATACCATATTTATCTATTTCTAATCCTAAGAATTCTATTTGATTTTTCATTATTTCAACTTTTTTCTTACTCAAACTAATTCCTGAATACGTAACAATATGTATAAATTTTTCTAGTAATCTTATATGTTCATCTTGTGTTCTTGAATATAAGAGTATATCATCTATATATACTATGCAATTTTCTAATTGGTTGAAATAATTATCCATGAAATGCTGGTATCTTCCTGGTGCATTTTTATATCCAAAAGGTAATACGTTCCATTCATAAAATCCTTGGGGTACTGTAAATGCTGTTAGTTTTTTAGATTCTTCTTCTAGCTTAAGGTGGTAAAAGCCTGATTTACAATCAAATTTACTAAAATAATTATATCCTTGGACTTGTCTTATTTTTAATATCTTATTTGGTATTGGATAATTGTATGTTTTAGTTTTGGCATTTAAGTTTCTATAATCAATAACCATCCTACTTTTTCCTCTTTTTTGTTCGCTATGTTTATTTACTATAAATGCTGGGCTAGTATGTTTGCTATTACTTTCTTGTATATATTTATTTTCTAATAATTCTTCTATGTGCATTTTGAATTCTTTTAGATCATCAAAATTGTATTTGAGAGGTTTTTGGGTAATTATACTATTTTCATCAATTAATTCTATTTTTACTTTGGTTTTATGTTTTTCCCATCCTTTTAAGGGATTTTCACTATATAATGGTTCTAATCGATCTTGAATGATTTTTAGTTTATCTATAGCAAATATAATTAGTTCTATTTTATGCTCATTTGTTTTTATATTTTCTAATTTCTGGGTAATTTTCTCACTTCCTTTTATCCATGGGGTAGGTTTTCTATTTTTATTATATACTCTTTTAGCTCCTACTTTGTGTTTACATGGAGTAGTAAACCACCAGTGTGTTTTTGTTATTATATGTGGATATAGTTTTTCCAGAAACGGCATTCCTAAAAGTATATCTTTGTTTGTGAATTCATAACTATATATTTCTTCTATGGTTAATATCTTATCCCATATTTGTAATTTTATGTTTCTTGCTTTATGATTTATCATGCTCCCTTCATTATTAAATCCTGTTACTACTATTGGTGTAGTTAATTTTTCCCATTTTTCATCTGGTAAACAATTATGTTTGCACATATTAGCTTCTGCTCCTGTATCTATCATCGGGGTATAGTATCTATTGTAGTAATTTTCTACTATTATTTTGGCAAGTATATAAATTTTCATTTTTATTTCATATTGTTCGTTTTATTATGACTTTTTTATTTTTATATGTAACAGTTAACTGGGTATTTTCTAAATTATATGGTTTCATGCCTTCTAACCACTTTATTCCTAATATAATATTTTTATCTCCGTGATATATTTTAAAATTTATTACCATTGGTATTCCGCCAATGATTAATTCTTTTTCTACTGTTTCTCTTAATGTTGTAAATTCTTTTGGTAATTCTGACTGTTCTGTAGAATTTATTTCTTCTTCTGTTACCAATTCTCTTGTTATATAATTTTCTTCCTGACCTGTATTTATTGTTATAATAAATTTTCTTTGTTCTAATATTCCAGTTATATAATAGTGATATAGCTCTATTTCTTTTATTTTTACTGAATTTCCTGATGATTGAGGTGTTTCACTATGACTTTTTCTTTTAGATGTGCTTATCCTATCGCTTACTATTTCTAGATCTTCTTCTATATCAATTTCCTTATAGCTATAATCATTATTATCTATTACCGTGACAATTTGTTCAAATGGATCTTCTATTTTTATCCTATTAATTTTATTTTTTGCTGTTATTTTATGTTTTGTTGTTAAAACATATAAATTTTTACATCTTGCTGTGAATATTTTACTACCTGGGGCTAGTTCTATTCCTGTCATTTTCCAATATAGTACTAATGATTTATCTATATTCCTGTCATTTATTGCTACTGAATAGTTGACACTTATTATGAATTTAAATTTTTGATATATTAAATTTCCTTTTACTGCACTTATTATGCTTTTTTCTATAGGTTCAATTATTCTATCATCTGCTAAATATATTTCTATAGGTGTATCTATACCTTCTCTAAAACATGCTTTTATTAATATTTCTGTTCCTCCTAGATGTACATATTTTATTGGTTCTTTAGCCTGTATTGCTTGTATTTCTTTATTTATTATTCTCTTATTTATTATAGGTATTTTCGCTTTTCCTTTGGTATATTTACAGTCTATTATATGTTCTTTCTGACTTACCACATAATACTCTTCTTTCTGCCGTTTAAATATATTTTTTAGCATTGGTACTTTGAATATTTTTTCTACACATAATTCTAATTCTTTTCCTTTTATCTGTTCAAATATCTTTGCATCAAATATAATTTTCTGTTCTGAGGATTCTTCATTTATGTGCTCTTCTTTATCTATTATCTGTATATCATTTTCAGTCATTATCGTCTAATTCTCCTTTTTCTAATTCTTCATTCAACTCATTTTCAGATAATTCATATATACTATCGTCACTGTCTAATTCATAATCTAAATATTCTAATTGCATATATTCTTCATTATTTATTATTATTTCCGCTATTTGCTTCTTCTTAGGATTTTTAGGTAGTTTACAATCTCTAGCTAAATGTCCTAATTTTCCACAATTATAGCATGTACATTCAGTTATTTTCTTTTTTGGTTTATATGGTCTTTTATTGTTAAAATTTCTTACATAATACCTTCGTCTAGGCCTTTTGTATTTATATTGGGATTTATATCTTTTGAATTTTCCTCGTTTTCTATTCTTTTTATAGTAATTATCTTTACATCCAAATTGGGGTGCTACTTTATCCTTACAGCATGATAGATTTTTTATTATGGATTTTTCCATTTTCATTTCTTCCCTATATTTCTCACATATATCTGAATACCATTTTTGTAAAAATCTTATTCTTGCTCCTAGAGTATCTTGTAATCCTGCTTCATTCCAATCTTTTATTATTTTTGAACTAAATGGTTCTGGTAATTTTGTAAAATATAATTTCCTTACTTCTTTTGCTTCTTCTGGCGTATATGTTCCTCTGTAATAATATTCTCTAAATACACATGTATATTCATCTATGTAACACATATTACATATTGCTAATTTTAACATTAAATTTCTGTTTAATTGTTTATCTTTATTTTGTTCTTCTGTTTCTGTGGTTGTGCTGCTAAATTTATTTCGAATCGCCATTTCATATTTATTTAGAATATCCATAGCTGTGGTTGCTGTTTCACCGTCTATAGTTTTACTACTTCTTAATGTTTTTATGCTTTCTTCTGATAAGTTGTGTAACCATAATTTTACTGTTCCTAAGAATGTTCGTTCTATGTATCCTGGTGCTTCTGTTAGACTTATTTTATTGTCTATCAGTTGTTTTGCTATATATCCTATCCATAGCTGAATTGCTTTATTTATGTCCGTTACACAATCTAAATCTAAGAAATTATTATTCTGGTTAGTTGGTTTTGGAGTCCATTTTTTATTTAGTCTTTTATCCCATATACTGTCTTGCCTATCAGATTGCTCATAATTAACTGTATAGTATGTCGGATTTAATATTTTTGGGTCTTTAACTCCTGATGTACTAGCTTCTTGCTCTTTTTCTTTTTCAACATCTCCTGCATTTATTTCAATATTTTCGTCCATACTTGCTATATTTGCTATAATTTCTGTATAGGTTTCACTTATTTCTGAACTCTGTTCTGTTTGGTTGTCGTTTACCTCATTTATACCTAATTCTTCTTCTTCAATTGGTCCTTCTATTTGTAGTTTTTCTTTGAATTTTTCTATTTCAGTTTTCAATTTTGCTTCAATTTCTTTTTCTTTTTGTTTTGCCGTATATAATTCTTTTAACTTAGCTAATTCCTTTTCTAGGGCTATTATTCTGTCATTTTTTACTTCTTCAATTTGTTGTATTTCTTGTTTTGCCTGTTGTTTAATGATAGTTATTTCATTTTTTCGGTCTATTTCTTCATTTTCTCTAGCAAGTCTTATCATTGCCGTTAAGCTATCTTCTAATCTCAAGGATTCTTTTTCTAACATTAGACTTAAATTATCTCCTATTTTCTTATATCGTCTTCCTAGATTTGAAAAGATGATCTTTATTTTTAATCCTTCGTGATTTTCATATGTTTTTTCGTCTATGGCAAATTCTTCTTTATTCATTTATAAGTTATGTTGTAATTTATATTCTAAGCTGTCTATTTGTAGTTGTAGGTAAAATATAGTTTTTCTTTGTGCTACGATAGATTCCTTACAAGTTCCTGCAAATATATTATTATTGAGTCTATTTTGCCTATGTCTCAATTCTTGTCTTTTTGCTATAATTATTTTATTAAGCCTTTGTCTGTGTTTGTTATCGTTATCAGTCATTGTTTCTTCAAGTATTTAATGTATTTATATTCTATTTTAGATATGGTATCTATTAATTTATTTAATTTTTCGTTATCAGTTTTTGTAATATTAAGTTGTTTATATTCCGGATATAAATTCTTTAATTTTCTTTTCAATTTTCTTATCTTCTTTTAGTATGTTTCAAATCATCCATAGCTCTGATACCAATGTGGGGGGGGGTCCTACTTCTTTTGGGGGTCCTACTTCTTTTTCTTTTCCTACTACTTTTTCTTTTATTCATTTCTTTTATTCCTTTATTCATTTATCTTATTATAATATTTTTCCTCTAATGGGATTAATCTGATTATTTCTTTTATATTTTCCAGAATATATTCTAGATATTTTGTATCTCGAGTTCGTTGATACATTTCTGTATTTTCTTTTATCAGGTTTCCTAGCAGAATTATATCTACCTTAGTTTCGTACCAGTATCGTAAGTATTCGTAATTTATCATTAATCTGAATCTGTTATTTCTAAATCTGAATATATTTCCCAATCGTCATCTATATTTAATCTTTCTAGATCTATTCCATACCATTGGGATTTTTCATTAAATATCTTTTCCCATATAATTCTTTTTAATTCTACTATCCTTATGTCTTTTAGTGCATGTAAAACTAATGTTTTATAATTATTTCTTATTTTATTATGCAAATAGGTAGTCATGGTAATACCATCCATATTTATGTTCATGCTTTGCTTTTATCAATTAATTCCCTCATACCATAGCATGCCAATAACATTATATTCGATTATTACAGACTAGATTATTTTAAACCATATTCTCTTGTCACTGTTAACACCGTACTTTCAAAGGTACTTTCCCCTCCTAAATAGTGTCACTCTGTCTACTCCCCTCACGGCTTCCTTGCCTTGGTTTCGACCTCTGGACATTATTTTCGGATTGTTTCCCTTTTTTCCTCATGTTAACAAACTTGAAAATATGATTCAAATAATTCTAGTAAATAATAACGAATATAAACTTATTTAATCATGCTATGATACTTAGGAATTAACAAGTTTAGCTATGCATAATTATAAATGGATATACCTTGCTAATATCTTCTTGCTCCATATTGCTAGAGGAAAAATATTATAATAGGATAAATGAATAAAGGAATAAAAGAAATGAATAAAAGAAAAAGTATTAGGAAAGAAAAAGTAGTAGGAAAAGAAAAAGTAGTAGGACCCCCCCCACATTGGTATCAGAGCTATGGATGATTTGAAACATACTAGAAAGAAGGTAAGAAAATTGCAAAGAAAATTAAAGAATTTATATCCGGAATATAAACAACTTAATATTACAAAAACTGATAACGAAAAATTAAATAAATTAATAGATACCATATCTAAAATAGAATATAAATACATCAAATACTTGAAGAAACAATGACTGATAACGATAACAAACACGGACAAAGGCTTAATAAAATAATTATAGCAAAAAGACAAGAATTGAGACATAGGCAAAATAGACTCAATAATAATATATTTGCAGGAACTTGTAAGGAATCTATCGTAGCACAAAGAAAAACTATATTTTACCTACAACTACAAATAGACAGCTTAGAATATAAATTACAACATAACTTATAAATGAATAAAGACGAATTTGCCATAGACGAAAAAACATATGAAAATCACGAAGGATTAAAAATAAAGTTCATCTTTTCAAATCTAGGAAGACGATATAAGAAAATAGGAGATAATTTAAGTCTAATGTTAGAAAAAGAATCCTTGAGATTAGAAGATAGCTTAACGGCAATGATAAGACTTGCTAGAGAAAATGAAGAAATAGACCGAAAAAATAAAATAACTATCATTAAACAACAGGCAAAACAAGAAATACAACAAATTGAAGAAGTAAAAAATGACAGAATAATAGCCCTAGAAAAAGAATTAGCTAAGTTAAAAGAATTATATACGGCAAAACAAAAAGAAAAAGAAATTGAAGCAAAATTGAAAACTGAAATAGAAAAATTCAAAGAAAAACTACAAATAGAAGGACCAATTGAAGAAGAAGAATTAGGTATAAATGAGGTAAACGACAACCAAACAGAACAGAGTTCAGAAATAAGTGAAACCTATACAGAAATTATAGCAAATATAGCAAGTATGGACGAAAATATTGAAATAAATGCAGGAGATGTTGAAAAAGAAAAAGAACAAGAAGCTAGTACATCAGGAGTTAAAGACCCAAAAATATTAAATCCGACATACTATACAGTTAATTATGAGCAATCTGATAGGCAAGACAGTATATGGGATAAAAGACTAAATAAAAAATGGACTCCAAAACCAACTAACCAGAATAATAATTTCTTAGATTTAGATTGTGTAACGGACATAAATAAAGCAATTCAGCTATGGATAGGATATATAGCAAAACAACTGATAGACAATAAAATAAGTCTAACAGAAGCACCAGGATACATAGAACGAACATTCTTAGGAACAGTAAAATTATGGTTACACAACTTATCAGAAGAAAGCATAAAAACATTAAGAAGTAGTAAAACTATAGACGGTGAAACAGCAACCACAGCTATGGATATTCTAAATAAATATGAAATGGCGATTCGAAATGAATTTAGCAGCACAACCACAGAAACAGAAGAACAAAATAAAGATAAACAATGAAACAGAAATTTAATGTTAAAATTAGCAATATGTAATATGTGTTACATAGATGAATATACATGTGTATTTAGAGAATATTATTACAGAGGAACATATACGCCAGAAGAAGCAAAAGAAGTAAGGAAATTATATTTTACAAAATTACCAGAACCATTTAGTTCAAAAATAATAAAAGATTGGAATGAAGCAGGATTACAAGATACTCTAGGAGCAAGAATAAGATTTTTACAAAAATGGTATTCAGATATATGTGAGAAATATAGGGAAGAAATGAAAATGAAAAAATCCATAATAAAAAATCTATCATGCTGTAAGGATAAAGTAGCACCCCAATTTAGATGTAAAGATAATTACTATAAAAAGAATAGAAAACGAGGAAAATTCAAAAGATATAAATCCCAATATAAATACAAAAGGCCTAGACGAAGGTATTATGTAAGAAATTTTAACAATAAAAGACCATATAAACCAAAAAAGAAAATAACTGAATGTACATGCTATAATTGTGGAAAATTAGGACATTTAGCTAGAGATTGTAAACTACCTAAAAATCCTAAGAAGAAGCAAATAGCGGAAATAATAATAAATAATGAAGAATATATGCAATTAGAATATTTAGATTATGAATTAGACAGTGACGATAGTATATATGAATTATCTGAAAATGAGTTGAATGAAGAATTAGAAAAAGGAGAATTAGACGATAATGACTGAAAATGATATACAGATAATAGATAAAGAAGAGCACATAAATGAAGAATCCTCAGAACAGAAAATTATATTTGATGCAAAGATATTTGAACAGATAAAAGGAAAAGAATTAGAATTATGTGTAGAAAAAATATTCAAAGTACCAATGCTAAAAAATATATTTAAACGGCAAAAAGAAGAGTATTATGTGGTAAGTCAGAAAGAACATATAATAGACTGTAAATATACCAAAGGAAAAGCGAAAATACCTATAATAAATAAGAGAATAATAAATAAAGAAATACAAGCAATACAGGCTAAAGAACCAATAAAATATGTACATCTAGGAGGAACAGAAATATTAATAAAAGCATGTTTTAGAGAAGGTATAGATACACCTATAGAAATATATTTAGCAGATGACAGAATAATTGAACCTATAGGAAAAGCATAATAAGTGCAGTAAAAGGAAATTTAATATATCAAAAATTTAAATTCATAATAAGTGCCAACTATTCAGTAGCAATAAATGACAGGAATATAGATAAATCATTAGTACTATATTGGAAAATGACAGGAATAGAACTAGCCCCAGGTAGTAAAATATTCACAGCAAGATGTAAAAATTTATATGTTTTGACAACAAAACATAAAATAACAGCAAAAAACAAAATTAATAGGATAAAAATAGAAGATCCATTTGAACAAATTGTCACGGTAATAGATAATAATGATTATAGCTATAAGGAAATTGATATAGAAGAAGATCTAGAAATAGTAAGCGATAGGATAAGCACATCTAAAAGAAAAAGTCATAGTGAAACACCTCAATCATCAGGAAATTCAGTAAAAATAAAAGAAATAGAGCTATATCACTATTATATAACTGGAATATTAGAACAAAGAAAATTTATTATAACAATAAATACAGGTCAGGAAGAAAATTATATAACAAGAGAATTGGTAACAGAAGAAGAAATAAATTCTACAGAACAGTCAGAATTACCAAAAGAATTTACAACATTAAGAGAAACAGTAGAAAAAGAATTAATCATTGGCGGAATACCAATGGTAATAAACTTTAAAATATATCACGGAGATAAAAATATTATATTAGGAATAAAATGGTTAGAAGGCATGAAACCATATAATTTAGAAAATACCCAGTTAACTGTTACATATAAAAATTAAAAAGTCATAATAAAACGAACAATATGAAATAAAATGAAAATTTATATACTTGCCAAAATAATAGTAGAAAATTACTACAATAGATACTATACCCCGATGATAGATACAGGAGCAGAAGCTAATATGTGCAAACATAATTGTCTATCAGATGAAAAATGGGAAAAATTAACTACACCAATAGTAGTAACAGGTTTTAATAATGAAGGGAGCATGATAAATCATAAAGCAAGAAACATAAAGTTACAAATATGGGATAAGATATTAACCATAGAAGAAATATATAGTTATGAATTCACAAACAAAGATATACTTTTAGGAATGCCGTTTCTGGAAAAACTATATCCACATATAATAACAAAAACACACTGGTGGTTTACTACACCATGTAAACACAAAGTAGGAGCTAAAAGAGTATATAATAAAAATAGAAAACCTACCCCATGGATAAAAGAAAGTGAGAAAATTACCCAGAAATTAGAAAATATAAAAACAAATGAGCATAAAATAGAACTAATTATATTTGCTATAGATAAACTAAAAATCATTCAAGATCGATTAGAACCATTATATAGTGAAAATCCCTTAAAAGGATGGGGAAAACATAAAACCAAAGTAAAAATAGAATTAATTGATGAAAATAGTATAATTACCCAAAAACCTCTCAAATACAATTTTGATGATCTAAAAGAATTCAAAATGCACATAGAAGAATTATTAGAAAATAAATATATACAAGAAAGTAATAGCAAACATACAAGCCCAACATTTATAGTAAATAAACATAGCGAACAAAAAAGAGAAAAAAGTAGGATGGTTATTGATTATAGAAACTTAAATGCCAAAACTAAAACATACAATTATCCAATACCAAATAAGATATTAAAAATAAGACAAGTCCAAGGATATAATTATTTTAGTAAATTTGATTGCAAATCAGGCTTTTACCACCTTAAGCTAGAAGAAGAATCTAAAAAACTAACAACATTTACTGTACCCCAAGGATTTTATGAATGGAACGTATTACCTTTTGGATATAAAAATGCACCAGGAAGATATTAGCATTTCATGGATAATTACTTCAACCAATTAGAAAATTGCATAGTATATATAGATGATATACTCTTGTATTCAAGAACACAAGATGAACATGTAAAATTACTAGAAAAATTTATACATATTGTTACGTATTCAGGAATTAGTTTGAGTAAGAAAAAAGCTGAAATAATGAAAAATCAAATAGAATTCTTAGGAATAGAAATAGATAAAAATGGTATAAAAATGCAACCACACATAGTACAAAAAATAATAAATTCTGATGAACAGATAGATACAAAAAAGAAATTACAGTCGTTTTTAGGCTTAGTAAATCAAGTAAGAGAATATATACCAAAATTGGCAGAAAGTCTAAAACCATTACATAAGAAATTAAAGAAAGATGTAGAATATCATTTTAATGACAAAGACCAAGAACAAATAAGAAAAATAAAATCACTATGTGAGAATTTACCAAAATTATGCTTCCCAGACGAAAATAAAAAATTCACCTATATAGTAGAATCCGATGCTAGTGAAATAAGCTATGGAGGAGTACTAAAATACAGGTATGACAAAGAAAAAATAGAACATCATTGCAGGTATTATTCAGGTACATTTACAAATCCCGAAATAAGATGAGAAATAAATAGAAAAGAATTATACTCAATATATAGATGTTTATTGGCTTTTGAACCATATATTGTATATGATAAGTTTATTATTAGAACAGATAATATGCAGGTGAAATGGTGGCTAACGAGGAAAGTACAAGACTCAGTTACAACCAAAGAAATACGGAAACTTGTATTAAATATATTAAATTTCACATTTACAATCGAAGTGATATGTACTGACAAAAATACAATTGCAGATTACATATCAAGACAAAGCTACTCAAACTGAGGAGACTACTATGGAAGATTTACTCTAAGTTATGACTACTCTTTTGTCACGACCCGATTTCTCGGTCATGATGGCACCTACAACCCCCGGTAGGTGAACCAATCCCTGTAGCCCAGAACAGTTAGTAATGACTACTATCTAACACGTAAGAGAACCAGACGAATAAAATAGATAACAAGTATATAAATATATACATATGCGGAAACTAAACCAAACCCCAAGACCTGGTATCATAGTACAGAGCCAAACTATATACATGGAGTACAAATAAACCGAAAAGAATATATACAGATGTCTCTGAATGGTAATAGAGTACATGAAGCAAAAGATAAACTAAAGCTAAGCTCCGATCGCCAAGAGCTCACCCTCAGCCTGAAGTAGTCTTCAACAGATCTCCAAGCACGAATCACGGCGATCTAACGGCGATGGCCCACGCTAGGATCTGCACCCAAAGATGCAGGGGGTAGGGGTGAGCACCAAATGCGAAGCATAAGGTACCCAGTAGGTATCATAGGCCGACTGGGCACATATAAGATAAAAGCGCAGTAATAGACAGAATAGAAGCAAGTAGTCACAGAAATCAACGAAAAGGTACACAGGAACTAGCCCAGAGGGAAAACAACAGAACCACATGTGAGGCTAGTAAGAAGAATATACACACCATAGGCACAGGTGAAAGTAAGAAATAACGCACCTGGGGTCCTTGCAACAACAGTGTATACAAAATAAGTTTACGAAATGGACGGTATACCGGTAACCTCAAGTGTAAGAAGAAGAGAGAAGGAGTAATAATAGGCATGCTCAGAGACATGAATCAAACTCAA
>QJPP01002718.1:0-28595 GCA_003996215.1 Jaltomata sinuosa | reverse complement strand
AACTTCACGTTTTAAAATGTCATTTCAGTTCTGAAACAGTGAGAAAACATAAGGGAGAATTCCAAGAGAGTTCTTGAGTATCAAAATCGTGCGTTGGTGAATTGCGAGCCTAAGTTTGAGAATTTATTAACATCGCGTGTATTTAAAAATATTTTATTTGAAAGTTGAATTTGGTAAAAAGTTACATTATTATTACCTTTTTAAAAATATTTTAAAGGTTTATGAAAAATATTTTGTTACGATATATTTGTATATGTATTTATTTTATAAGGTTTTTATACATTGTAATATTTTAACGGAGATAGTAAATTTAGTTATGTTGAAAATTCTAATTATAATATAGTAGGTTTTATTTGAAATGATTTTCTATTAATTATGGTATATTCAAAAAGTTATATATATTTTACCATGAATTTATGCAATACCCGAGTATATACTTAACGGGACGAATTGGTTGCCACCTCCACTTCCACGTGGAAGTGGAGGCATTGTACAATAAGGTTGGCAGTATGTGGTAGTATATATATACACATTATTACCCTACATAGCCATTAACTTTATGTACTTAATATTCTCTTAAACATTTAAAATTGTTCACTTACATGCTTAGGCGGACAAAGACATTTGGTGGAGAAAGCATTTTGTTCTTGTTTTGTTCTTATATTTGATCACCGAAAAGAGAAATCAATTATCTACGTCGAGTTATTCAAGCCTGAGTTCGAGTTTGATTTCGTGTTGGGGATTTTTCGGAGAGGTTCAAGCTTGTCATCGGACGACAGGTAGGTTACGGTTTATTTTCCCTAGACTCCGCATATATAGGATAAAATTATATTAATGGGCATCCGTGGGTTGGTTTATTAGGTTGGTACCACAGACCTCGACCGCTTTATTCATGTCCGCCTACTTTTGTTCCTCCATTGCTTGTAGTACTTGCCGATATATTTTATTTACCGTTGTGGTCCTGTGAGGCCTTGTTGACTCTGGAACATAGAAAGTGGGATTTTGGGAATGTCCGCGAGTCCCGGGCATAGAATTATCCTTCTAGGCTGGTTATGCTTGTTGAGTAGATGTGGGCCTGTGCAGGGTCGATAGTTGGGAGCTGCTGCGCAGCTATTGTGTTTGATCATACCATTTCCATGCATATAAAGAGGTTTTATACATGTTTTACTACGGTTTGGGCTTCGGGCCTACGGACACTATTTTCTAAACCTTGCATAGCCCGGGGCCCCATTTTTTATGGAAATAATTTGGAAATGGTTTGATTTAACTTGTGAATATTCTTGGGTAAAAGAAAGTAAAATTATGATTTAAATCACCAGTTCTACGATTAACGCTAGACTCGGCAGGGCCGGGGTGCTAGTTGAGTTTTCTTGCTATTTGAGATAATTTTAGCCTCGGTCGGACCGAGCACCCAAGATGACTTTCTACTATTTAGACCCGGTTATGCCCGGGCACCCTTGGAGGGGGTTTTTTTGAGATATTTTCCTACTACTTTAGTCCTGGACAGGGTCTGGGCATGCATATTCGAGACTGGGTCTCTATCTTGAACCGGGACTTGCTTCCGGATGACATGTTTTGATACTGAGCTTTAGTATGGGGTCAGGGACCTCCATGGACCTTGCCATCCGGGCCTGGGGCTTCGGGCTGCATGTGACAGAGGAAGGGTATACGGTGGAGTATAGGTATACGGGCAGTGTCCTTCCATGGAACCTACCTGCTGGACCGGATCGGCACCGGAGGAGGTACATACAGAGATACCATTTCACTTGAGATCTTCATGCATCATATCATTCATTGTTTGAGGCTCCACCCTTGTTTGTTATTTGTTGACTGTACGCTCCGGTAGTATGGGATGCCGGAGGGTTTGTTTTCACTTGTTTGTGTTCCTCGGTTGTATGGGAGGCCGGGGGACTGTAGGTAGACTCTTGCTATTTACTTGTAGAATTGTTCCCTGTTACAGTTAATTATGAAATTGGTTACTGCTAGACTGTTAGTTGTTAGATTCGAGATTTATATGATTAGTTGGGCTTGATTCATGTCTCTAAGCATGCCTATCATTACTCTTTCCCTCTTCTTATACTTGAGGTTACCGGTATACCGTCCATTTCGTAAACTTATTATGTATACACTGTTATTGCAAGGACCCCAGGTGCGTTGTTCTTACTTTCACCTGTGCCTATGGTGTATATATTTTTCTTGCTAGCCTCACATGTAGTTCTGTTGATTTCCCTCTGGGCTAGTTCATGTGTACCTTTCGTTGATTTCTGTGACTGCTTGCTTCTATTCTATCTGTTACTACGCTTTTATCTTATATCTGCCCAGTCGGCCTGTGATACCTACTGGGGACCTTATGCTTCGCATTTGGTGCTTACCCTACCCCCCCGCATCTTTGGGTGCAGATCCTAGCGTGGGCCATCTCCCTTAGATCGCTGTGATTCGTGCTTGGAGATCTGTTGGGGACTACTTCAGACTGAGGGTGAGCTCTTGGAGATCGGAGCTTAGCTTTAGTTTATCTTTTGCTTCATGTACACTATTACCATTCAGAGACATCTGTATATATTGTTTTGGATCGTTTGCACTCCATGTATGTAGTTTTGGCTCTATACTATGATACCAGGTCTTGGGGTTTGGTTTAGTTTCCGCATATGTATATATGTACTCCTGTTATCTATTCTCCTTATCTTACTCTCTTACTTTTGCTTATTAAACTATTCTTCCGCTTATTTGTTAGATAGTAGCCCATTACTAACTGTCCTGGGCTACGGGAATTGGTTCGCCTACTGGGGGTTTGTAGGTGCCATCATGACCGAGAAATCGGGTCGTGACAACTTGGTATCAGATCTTTAGGTTCACCAGTGTCATCGGTATAGGAGCCAATGTCTAGTAGAGTCCTGCGGATCGGGGCGGAGACGTCTATACTCAATCTTTGGGAGGCTACAGTGACATTTTAGGAAATTTGACTCTTTCATTGCTTCTGTGTCATGCGTGGAACACTTGAAATTTCTGGAAATCTCATTTGTTCTACTTCATTCTTCCGCAGATGGTTCATACGAGATCATCGGCATCATGCGGAGATGAGCCTCCCGCTCTAGCTAAGGGTCGAGGACGCCCTCGATCAGTGGCACCTGCTAGAGCTGCTAGGGTGGAGATAGAGCCCGAGCAGCATGTGGATCAGGGGGCAGCCCAGGTACTACCAGCTCCAGTACCAGCTCCATTGCCCACTTCTATGCCAGCTCCAGCCGCAGCTCAGCCTCCAGATATTCGGGGATTACTATTACAGCTTTTTGGTGTGATTGGAGAGCGGCCTTTTGAGGTAGCGCAGATATCCGCTCAGGGGGCAGCCCTGGGTGCACAGAGTTTAGGAGCACAGCCTGCTACTATGGCTCCCCGTGCAGAGGTCATTCCGGTCCCATCTGTTGCACAACCTCTTGCTTCTCGCCCAGTTATGACAGAGTCAGAGCAGAAGGCGTTGGGTAGGTTTTTTAGGTTAGCACCTCTGAGGTTTGCTGGTACTTCTGGACAGGATCCACATGACTTTATTACTACATGTGAGGAGATGTTGCATCATTTGGGTTTGTTGGAGACTCACGGGGTTGGTTATACTACCTATCAGTTAGAGGGCCCAGCGAAGTTATCGTGGAGGGCTCATGTTGCTTGTAGACCACCATCGTCACCTCCTTTGACCTGGTCTGAGTTTTATGAGGCCTTTATGGCCAAGTTCCTACCTCAGAGTGATCGTGAGCGTCGCAGGGAGCAGTTTACTCACCTTATGCAGTGGTCTACGACTGTCTCAGAGTATGAGACCAGTTTTCATCAGCTAGCACCATTCGGAGCTATGATCACTCCTACCGAGGCAGATAGGATTCGCAGATTTGTATGGGGTTTGAGGCCAGAGATCAGGCAGCCAGCTGAGATATTGATCGCCATTGGTCGGTCATTTCAGGCTATCGTAGACTATGCCCGCACTGTGGAGGACTTACAACGACATGATCAGGGGTCCAGAGATAAGAGGCCTCGACATCAGGGTGTCTATAGTGGTTCCAGATATGGTGGTAGAGGTCCTGGCCAGTGGAGCCGGGGTTATCAGCCATAGCA
Source organism: Jaltomata sinuosa (assembly GCA_003996215.1). NCBI lineage: Eukaryota > Viridiplantae > Streptophyta > Magnoliopsida > Solanales > Solanaceae > Jaltomata > Jaltomata sinuosa. The sequence continues at coordinate 24,500 of QJPP01002718.1, read as the reverse complement.
GCACCAGGGTCAGTCCAGCCGACCAGTTCAGGCTTCCCTTCAGACTTTCAGTAGTACCCAGTTCGAGTAGGGTCAGAGCAGCCATCAGGGCTATGGCGGCCAGTCTTCGAGGGGTATAATTTTTGGGACATCAGGCTGTGGTGGTTATACGGGATCTGCTGGTTCGTCTCTGATGTGCCGGCACTTTACGGCACTTTCGACTCCTTTAAACTAAGAACAATCGTACGTTTTCAAGCAACCGTTGTTGTTTTTGATGTTTTTATGTTGTATTTTCAGGAAATGGATACAAATATGGAAACGGAAGGAAATACGAGAAAAAGAGCATTCTGGATAAGAGTGACGGTTCAGGTGACGGTCCGTCAAGGGTGTGACGGTCCGTCGCCCAAACCGTCACACCAAGGCAGCACCACTGCCTAAGGGTGAAGGTCCAGGCGACGGTCCGTCAAGCCAGTGACGGTCCGTCAGCCTGGCCGTCACACCTGGGCAGTCCGCTACGCGGAATCCTGACGTTTTTGGGATTTGTTTCCTAGACTCCTATAAATACCCTATGTTAGGTTTATTTTATTTATGCAAATAACCAAGTTTTTTTAATATAGTTCTCCCAATAGTTTTAGGAGAGACTTGGAGATCAAGAAACACGTTTTACACTTCTTGAATTCGTGTTCTTGATTTGTTCTTGGGATCTTGGTTTTTCTTGTTCTTGGAATAATTGAAGATTGGTTTTCATTATATTGTAAGAATCCCTTCTCTTTATTATGAATACAATTCTCTTCTCTTTTCTTTATAGCATGATTAACTAAACCTCCCACAACTAGGGTTGTGGGAGCCATGGCAAAAGTAGCAATATAGATTCCGGGTAGCGACGGGTTAAATATGTATGTTGTCACGTTGTTAATCATTCGTTATGTAACGTTTTCTAGTGGTTGCAAACATTAGAACATGCCTAGGTTTAATTTGCTTGAGTAAAGAGATTAAAACCGGGAAACTTGATTAACGACGAGGATTCGAGACTACTAACTCTCGTCTTATGATTAATGCTGTAACTAGATTAATCTACTTGATGTTTAGCATTGAAATCTAAAAGCACACCTTTTCAAGTTTGAGAGAATTGAAAAGTAAATTTGTCTATTTGGTTGAGAAACGTTTAGACGATACCATTAATTCAATCGCATCGTGACACGCATATAGAAAGAACCCCGTTAAGCCTAAAATCGACTTTGTTACTAACGCCATGGTAAACACTTCCTTAGTTCTCTCTCTCCTATTGATTATCATTCATACGTTAAGTGTTTGTTTTGTTTACAAATATTGATCACAAAACCCCCCCTATTTACCGGAAACTATTGACGACTAGTCACTTAATTCACTAAAGACTTAACTCTCACCATATTCTCTGTGGGATCGACCCCAACCTTAGTTGGGTTCTATATTTGACTACGACCGCTTACGCTTCTTTGATTAGAGGTGTAGTTTGGGCGTTATCAAAAAGTGGCGCCGTTGCCGGGGAATACGGTTGTTAATTAAGTCTGGTGTGTTTATTTGACTCTTAGTCATACTTTCCTGCTTTTACATTTTTTTTGTTGTTTTTGTTTTTGATAGGGTACAGTGTTGTGCATGCCAAGTACCCGGTGCTCGGGTGAATCAACATTACCTTACGACGCCGAGCTCGCTAGAACGTTAAGGCGGAATATGGCCGCACAACAAGAGGCAGCAAGGCTCGCTGCAGAACTGCAGGCCCAACAAAATTTGAACGCAGGAGGTCTGCAGCACGATCTTGAGTTGCATGATGAGGATAACGATTTGGATGGAGTTGGCGCTACGGGCGCCATTGTTGTTCCACCGCTACCGCCCGGAGCCAAGTTCAACATCACTAGCACGATGATTCAGCTGTTGAACTTGAGAGAAGTATTCCGTGGAGCAGCTGGTGACGATCCAAACCGTCACTTAATGAACTTCGTGGGGATCTGCAAGTCGTTTGAACTGCCGGGCGTGAGTCAGACAGCGATCAGGCTCAGGTTGTTTCCGTTGTCTCTGTCTGATGAGGCAGCGTTATGGTTGACAGAACTGATCCCCGACTCTATCGCAACTTGGGGAGAGTTGAAAGGAGCTTTCCTAGAAAGGTTCTTTCCTCCCTCTAGGATGATACAGTTGAGGGACGAGATTAGCAATTTCAGGCAGCAACCTCACGAAGCATTGCACGAGACCTGGCTGCGATTCAAGAAGAAGCTAACACAATGCCCGAACCATCAGTTGAACGATGAGTTTTTGATGCAGACATTCTACAGGGCACTCAATTCGGCTACCAAGCCGACATTGGACAACGCAGCAGGTGGAGCATTTATGGGTCGCACTTTTGCCGATGCCACAGCTATTTTGGACAGGCTCACCAAAACCAACAGGGCCTGGCATACACGTGATTCAGAGGTACCAGCTAGTACTTATACAGTTGGTGTGTCAGCGGAACAGCGTAGAAAAGATGAAGAATGGGACCAAGACATGGCCCATCTAAAAACGCAAATGGACCTCTTGACCAAGCACTTGATGTCAGGAAGTATTGAGAAGGTGAAAGCCATGGGTTCGCAAGGTAGAGCAGCAGGGGTTGAATCTGATGAGGAGGCCAACTATTTGGGGGGTTTCCAGGCCAACGGCCAGGGAAACCAAGGTCGGAACTATCAAAGAGACAACCACTATGAGAAAGGTCGCTACAAAGATCGCGACCAAGGAAACTGGAGGAACAACACCGAGAGAGGTGGGTTGTATATACCACCTGGTAATCGGGACAAGGCTAACAACGAGGTAGAGACTTCGAAGCTAGAGAGCATGATGGCGAAGATGCTGCTAAAGGTGGAATCGACTGACTCCGGGGTAAAGGCAATGAGGACTGAGTTATCAACATTGAGTCAGGTAGTGGAGTCACATTCCACCGCGATCAAGCAATTAGAGCAGCAAGTGGGTCACATCTCGGCATCTCTAAACCCAAGGAAGACAAGTATCTTGCCGAGCGACACCACTCATCCGAGGAATGACGCAAGCTGTATGGCGATCACTACAAGAAGCGGAAAAATATTACCGGAATCACATCCGGTAATTCAGACTCAAGGTGATGTTGCGGATGATGAAGAGGCAGTAGAGGAGGAAACTCCAAAGCCCGCGGAGAAAAGCAGGGAAGCTGAAAAGCTTCCAACTATGATGCCTCGACCACCACCTCCTTTCCCACAACCCCTCAAGAAGAAAGCGGAAGATGGTAAGTTCCTGAACTTCCTGACCATGCTCAAGCAAGTATCAATAAACATCCCATTGGTGGAAGCGCTGGAACAAATGCCCGGTTATGCCAAGTTCATGAAGGACTTGATTACAAAGAAGAGGTCAGTAAGTTTTGAACCGGAAGACAACCTCCACCACTGCAGCGCTATTTCTTCAAGGTCGTTAGTCGAAAAGAAGGAAGATCCAGGTGCTTTCACTGTTCCCTGTACTATCGGGAAGCTCAACTTCGGAAGAGCATTATGTGATCTTGGTGCTAGCATCAACTTGATGCCGCTAGCGGTCTACAAACAATTGGGTTTGGGATCTCCTAAACCAACATCCATGAGAGTAATGATGGCTGACCGCTCAGTAAAGCGACCCGTGGGAATATTGTCCGATGTGCTAGTAAAGATCGGTAAGCTTATCTTCCCAGCTGACTTTGTGATCTTGGATTGCGACGTAGATTTTGAAGTCCCCATAATCTTGGGACGACCTTTGTTAGCCACGGCTAGAGCGTTGGTTGACATGGAAATAAATGAACTGACCTTCAGGCTAAACAATGAAGTGGTCAAGTTCGATGTGTCCAAATTGATGAAGCAACCAAGTGACATGAGGGTGGTCGCGGTCATCAATGCTATTGAGGAAGCCCCTGCGGATGTGTATCTTAAGGAGAAGGGTTGGGTTGAAACCCGAGCTGTTATGAGAGTAAGGTCGCGATCGCAAGAGGACGAGCAGGTAAAGGAAAGCGGTGAAAATAGATCAAGAAAACGAAAACACCGCAAGAGAATCTGCAAAGAAAGAGCGAAGAAGTTGTCGCGACTAGCTGCGGAGCCAATGAAAGAAGAAGCTGGAACGCAACAGAAGTGTGTCGCGTGCACACACTCCATCGAGTTCTCCTGTTTTGGAGACCCTGGCGGTCTCCAACATCATTCCAGAATATGAGTCATATCGACTTCACAGGTATTCCTTTATTCTCACAGTTTTTAGTTTTCATATGTATGCATTGGGGACAATGCATGATTCTAAGTTGAGGGTGTGGGGAAACCTGTGAGTCACCACCGAGGGTTTTTGTTGCCGAGTTCTTTTCCCTCCGGTGTGGTATCTAGTAGAACCGGCATGTTTAGGTTGTCATTTTAAAATTTTGTTAGTTGTTTTGTAGTGTCTATAGCAAGCATGGCGTTTTTTTGTTTAAAAACGAGGCCCCTTTAAAAAAAATTCTGGTTTTGTACTTATGTTGAAACGATTGACTGTCTGGATCCTCGAATGTCATTGTGTGATTATGATTAGAATGGGTATGCTTAAGCCGAGCGGTTGTTTGATAGTTGGTAGTAATATAGTTTCTTGGTGCCAAGAGCGTGTGAGATTATTGTTATAAATTCTTACTCTGTGCATGCATCTAGAACTTGCCCGGTCTATTTTGTTAAGTTCAAAGTTTGGTTGCTTAGGAAAGGATCACAGGCCCTTTTTGCGTGCAGTCCACTTAACCTAAAAGACGTCAAATATAAATAATCCCTTCATCCCTGTTTGAGCCATAATTGACCTTATTCTTTCAATAACTGTCACCATTCCCGTTAACTTTGAATCCCTATTTTGGCCCTGGTCCTTCCTTGGACATCGTGCACCTCAACGTCAGCAATCAGCCTAATTTGAGGGTGGCTACTATAGAGGTAAATCCTGTTTTGGCCCTGGTCCTGCCAATGGACATCGTGCACCTCAACAGGCAATCAGCTTAAGTTGAGGGTGGCTACTACAGAGGTGAATGATAAGAAAAAGAGGATGGAGAAGATTGGTTGTGAACAGAATGAAAATTCGGGTGTGTGCCTAAGAAAAGAAAAATAAAAAGAAGTGAAAAAGATCGAAAAAGTAACAAAAAGAATTCTCAAAATAAAGAGGCCGCACATGTAGCTAGAGAGAAGGAAATAAAAAGGTGAATAAGGATGGACAAAGTAAAGTATGTGGTAATAAGACATCGGTAGTTCCAAGGAGGGCTTAGTCACTAACCCCTAATGTATCCATACCTGCACCTGAAGCCTCATTACAAGCCAAAACAAGTCCTGTAGTGATCCTGAGCGGCTTTCTGAAGAACTGAAATAGAATAGTAAGGGCAAGCCTATGGTATCGCATGTGCATCGTTTGAAATCATTTGTGAGTGTGAGCGCTTACCTAGTCCCAAATCTTGTGAGTGGGATTTCTTTGTGGTGAGGGCATCAAGACTTCTGTATTGCCTATTGATTGTTAGGATAGCTGCGCGTGTGTATGCATAATATTCTATCATATCGGAATGACATGTTTGGATCCTTGTAAGTTAGTGTTTCATATATTTGTGTGCTACGAAGGGGCTTGATTTAATGAACTAATGAATGACCACGAGTTGCTAAAGACACGAGTTTGTTTGCTTAGTTGAGTCGTCGTATTATTGTTTTGTGTCATGTTGCTTGAGGACAAGCGAACGTCTTAAGTTGAGGGTGTTGATGTGCCGCCACTTTACGGCACTTTCGACTCCTTTAAACTAAGAACAATCGTACGTTTTCAAGCAACCGTTGTCGTTTTTGATGTTTTTATGTTGTATTTTCAGGAAATAGAGACAAACATGGAAACGGAAGGAAATACGAGAAAAAGAGCATTCTGGATAAGAGTGACGGTTCAGGCGACGGTCCGTCAAGGGTGTGACGGTCCGTCACCCAAACCGTCACACCAAGGCAGCACCACTGCCTAAGGGTGACGGTCCAGGCGACGGTTCGTCAAGCCAGTGACGGTCCGTCAGCCTGGCCGTCACACCTGGGCAGTCCGCTACGCGGAATCCTGACGTTTTTGGGATTTGTTTCCTAGACTCCTATAAATACCCTATGTTAGGTTTATTTTATTTATGCAATGAACCAAGCTTTTTAATATAGTTCTCCCAATAGTTTTAGGAGAGACTTGGAGATCAAGAAACACGTTTACAACTCTTAAATTCGTGTTCTTGATTTTTTCTTGGGATCTTGGTTTTTCTTGTTCTTGGAATAATTGAAGATTGGTTTTCATTATATTGTAAGAATCCCTTCTCTTTATTATGAATACAATTCTCTTCTCTTTTCTTAATAGCATGATTAACTAAACCTCCCACAACTAGGGTTGTGGGAGCCATGGCAAAAGTAGCAATATAGATTCCGGGTAGCGACGGGTTAAATATGTATGTTTTCACGTTGTTAATCATTCGTTATGTAATGTTTTCTAGTGGTTGCAAACATTAGAACATGCCTAGGTTTAATTTTCTTGAGTAAAGAGATTAAAACCGGGAAACTTGATTAACGACGAGGATTCGAGACTACCAACTCTCGTCTTATGATTAATGTTGTAACTAGATTAATCTACTTGATGTTTAGCATTGAAATCTAAAAGCACACCTTTTCAAGTTCGAGAGAATTGAAAAGTAAATTTGTCTATTTGGTTGAGAAACGTTTAGACGATACCATTAATTCAATCGCATCGCGACACGCATATAGAAAGAACCCCGTTAAGCCTAAAATCGACTTTGTTACTAACGCCATGGTAAACACTTCGCTAGTTCTCTCTCTCCTATTGATTATCATTCATACGTTAAGTGTTTGTTTTGTTTACAAATATTGATCACAAAACCCCCCCCTATTTACCGAAAACTATTGACGACTAGTCACATACTTCACTAAAGGCTTAATTTTTACCATATTCTCTGTGAGATTCGACCCCAACCTTTGTTGGGTTCTATATTTGACTACGACCGCTTACGCTTCTTTGATTAGAGGTGTAGTTTGGGCGTTATCAGTCTCGACCGAGTAGGCCGCCAGGGGCTTGTTTTACTTGTGGTGTGATTGGTCATTTTGCTAGAGATTGCCCTCAGCAGGGTACAGTTCAGTTGGTCGAGCCTTTACGAGCAGTTCAACCCCCGGCTAGAGGGGGTGGTTGGCAGAGTAGAGGTGGTTCTCCGCGCGGCAGAGCAGGTGGTAGGGATGGCAATCGGGCAGGCGGAGGTTGTCATCAGTTTTACGCGGTCCCTAGGAGACCAGAGGCAGAGGCCTCAGATGCTGTGATTACAGGTACGATTTCTGTGTGCCATCAGTCTGCTATGGCTTTATTTGATCCTGGATCCACTTGTTCATATGTATTTGCCTACTTTGTGCCTTGTTTGGGGTTGGCTAGTGAGCCATTATCTGTTCCTGTTTCTATTTTGACCCTAGTAGGAGATTCTTTAGTAGTGGATCGGATTGTGAGATCTTGTATGCGATCTTGTATGCTATCAATTGGTGATTCAGAGACTTGGGGTGATTTGATAATTCTTGATATGCTAGATTTTGATGTGATACTGGGCATGGACTGGTTATCCCCTCACCGTGTGGTTTTAGATTGTTATGCCAAGACCATTACCATAGCTGTATCCGGTGTATCCCCGGTTGTGTGGCAGGGTTCTATTCGCCATGCACCATCTGGGATCATCTCTTGTCTTCGAGCTAGGAAGTTGATTTCCTGTGGGTGTTTAGCTTATCTAGCATATGTCCGAGATGTTAGTGCTGACCCTACTTCTCCTGAGTCTGTTCCTGTGGTTAGAGACTTCCCTGATGTGTTTCCTACCGACCTGCCAGGCCTTTCACCTGAGAGAGATATTGATTTCGCTATTGAGCAAGAGCCGGGCACCAGGCCCATTTCTATTTCTCCTTACCGTATGGCTCCTGCTGAGTTAAGAGAGCTTAAGGAGCAGCTCCAGGATCTGTTAGCTAAGGGGTTTATTAGACCTAGTGTGTCACCTTGGGGTGCTCCTGTTCTCTTCGTGAAGAAGAAGGATGGGTCGATGCGCATGTGTATTGATTATCAGCAGCTGAATAGGGTGACAGTGAAGAATAGGTATCCGATGCTGAGGATTGATGACTTGTAACTACCCCTTATGTTACAAAAGAGAGGTGTTGATCCTTATATTCCTCGGTCTACCTTGTTGATCCTTCTCTCGAGATCGCAACACGGTTATATGTTTATCTTACTGGCGGCCAAGCATCAAAATACTAAAACAGTAATATAAGAACAACTAATAATGGTAAACGAACAATCAATTCAACTCCAATACTAAATAGTCATGCGTTTGTAGCCTTAACCCCAGAACAAGGGTTCTTAGCCACTCATACTCAAACGAAAAACAAAGATGTAATTGTTTTCATCCAAAGTATAGCTAAGAAAAGGAAGAAGAAAAGAAACCTAATGGTGAACTCTGTTCTTGCCTCTTGCTCTCAAAATATATGACGAAACCCCCCAAAAAACATCCAAGGTTCTATTTATATGGTTTGGGAAATAACCCCTTTTCCTTCTTGAAATCAGAATATAAAATGCCCAAAAATCCATCGGGATGGCGCTTGGCGCACTGCGCCTGTAACGCGCCTGGATGCACCTGCTGTAGTTTTGCCGTTGGCACGCTACGCCTCCATCGCGCCCACCTGGGTACTCAGTTGGCGCGTTGTGCCCTGGATGCACCCGTGATGGCCCGCTGTAGTTGGCCTTCTGGAGCGCCACTCCTGGAAGGCGCCATGATAGTGTTCCGGTACTTATAGGCCTGGGGCGCCGCACCAGGCGTCTTTCCGGCTGCTCCCGGCCTATTTTTTTCTTCTTTGCTTGCTCCCGAGCATTCTGCTACATCACTTTCTATGCTTTACTCTTCTGTTTCATCTTTCTATGCTCACTTCCCATGTCATTTCACCTGCAAATATATAATCATGTGTCTTAGTACAACATATAGCAATTCTGATCAAAACACACAATATATAGTAGGTAACGTTCTCAAAACATAAGGTAAACGTGGGTAAAATATGATAAACGAGCATATAATTATGCCCAACATCACCCAGGAACATTTCCAAGACAATATCCTATAGACCCTTCAGGCCTTAGGATTCCCTTTCTCCGGTGAACTTTCTACATCGGAATAGCCTCTTTTCTTCTCATCTCTAATCTTTCTTTTTTCTTTATCCATGGAGAAGAGAATTTGTTTCAGATTAAGTGGGAAATATATGGAGACCAGATCCTCTTCTAATATCTGGTATGAATGGGTGGAGAGTGCAAGGTTTTACATAAGAAGATTAGGAATGAGCAGAGGAGCTCTTGTGTGGCTGTGCAGAAGGTTTAAGGAGGCATCACACATTAAGGGAAAATCCTTTAAATGTTTAGAGATGAAGAGATCTTTCTACCTACATCTTATTGCTCTTTAAAGTTCAATAAATATGTTAGGTTCATCTGTGTTATTACAGTTAATGGGGGAGACAAGATCGATATTCATTTTACTAAAAAATGCATTTAATGAATGCTGATGTGGACGCATCTCCAAAATTGGAAACTTCATTAATAAAGAACCAATCATGTATGATTCGAGCCCTTGGAAAAGGGGAACCTAGCATAATGAGATTAAGAAACCTATTCACTGCACTCCCTCCTATCATTATATGGGAACTTTGAAAGAGCAAAAATGCTATCAAATATGGTGCGAAAGTATCCATCAAAAGGTTGGAATATTAAATGCAATATTGATGGTCAGATTTCCTAATAAATGGCCAAATTTAATTCAATTGCTGGAGAGCTATAGACCTACCCTTTATTACACTAAGGTGGTTTGTGTTTTTCATTAAAAAATTTTAAATGCAATAATGATGGAACTTTTATGGAGCTAGGGGAAATCTCGGAAGAAATTCTTATTGTTTTGTTTTGAGGATCATAAGGGTGATCTTGTGTATGCTCAAACTAAGGGTGATAAAATTAGTCCATGAAAACATGACTGCCAAATTGTCCAAGTTTAGACGGGTCAATATTAACTCAACTCATTTTGACCGCTCAATCCAATCCATCTAAAAGTTGGTCTAATAATAACCCAAATTGATCCATGAGAAATCTTGTCAAAATATCTTTAAAAAAATCTTTTGGTTAAACATGTTATACATGTATAACAAAGAAAAAAATTACTCCCTCCGTTTCAATTTGTTTGCCTGATTTTGACTTGGGCATGAAATTTAAGAAAGTAAAGAAGACTTGAATTTTGTGATCTTAAACATGCCATGTGCAAAGTTAGAACTAAAGAGTTGTCAAAAAGAAAAAAGGCATTGTCTTATCAAAAAGACTAAAAAGAAAAAAAACCATAGAAAATAGCAAATATTCATCATATAAAACATAATTACTCGAAAGTTATCGAAAATATAAAAGAGTTTCAAAGAGTTTTTCAACAAGAATACCCAAAAAAAATCATAGTTGTTCCTAACAATGATTACTAATGAGCAGTCACTCGATGTGCATTGTTACTATAGCCTGATGATCTTCTTGACCCAATAATTGGTGACGGAGTCCTATTTCCTAGTACCTTCCATAAAAAGAAAAGAAAAAAAATGGAATAACAAATAAATATCCCACCACAAGAAGAATATTTAACAGATTTAACAGCTAAAACTTTAGTAAATCAGCCAGAATAAGTATAAAGAAAAGTCAAATAGTCTCATTGACATTATCTCACTACTAAAAAAAAGACTAAAAAGAGACGGCCAAAAGGGACATTGTTCGTCGCTTTTTTGGCCAAAAGCGACGGACTCACTTCCGTTGAAAAGTGGTCAGTTGCTTTTCCAAAAGCAACGAACAACGTCACTTCAAAAGTGATGGACAGCGATGCAAATTAAAAAGCGATGCTTTTTTTTTCCTTTTTTCCAAAAAAGCGACGATGTCCCTCGCTTTGTGCTTGAACTTGAAGAACAAAGCGAAGGACATCATCGCTTTTTCTGGTAAATATTTTCCAAAAAAGCGACTCTATCTTTCTCTTTTCTGGGAATTTTTTAAAAAAATTCCAGAAAAGCGACGGATAGCATCGCTTTTTCTGGGATTTTTTTTAAAAAAATCTAGAAAAGCGACGACAAAAGAGACCTTGTACGTCGCTTTTCTGCATTTTTTCCAGCTGCAAAAATCTTCATTTTCAATATGCACCACCTGCTATTTACAAAACTAATTCAAATACAGCCCAAATCAACACTAATTGCTGCCACAAAATTCATAAAGAAACTACAACATCAACAAGAAACTATATATGAAGTAAAACATTCATTAAACACATAAAGAAACCACCCAAAGGACCTACAAAGTGTTTCAAAACTTAAAAAAGTATAAAATTATAAATAAAGTGTCAAAAAGCTAATGCAAACTAAAAGAAAGTCAATCTAAGAGTTCTTTGAGAGACTCAACGGTCTTGCACATATCTTTATCTTTCTCCATCCTTTGTCTCTCAGAATCTGCCAAAGGATAAGTTGTGCAATCTGCCATCATTACCTGATGATATCTGTATGCAAATTTATATTAAAATATATAAAAAAAATCATAAGTATAAAAGAAAACCATAATCATAAGTATTAAAGAAATTAAAATCATAATCATAAGTATAAACAAATTTATATACTAGTCACTATTTTTCCAATCTTCGTCCTCACTTGTTTCATTTTCATCAATCTCCCATTCTTTCTCATCAGTTGTTTCATTTTCATCGTATCATTCTTCCTCCTCAGTTATTTGTCCCCCATGATTTGCGATGGCAATCAACTCATCATCAAAAACTTTTTCTAATATGTATTGAGGATGTTCTAGATTGTTTTCCAACTCAACATCTATTGTTTTATGAACAACTGCGACATCGCTCTGGTACGCCACATCTAACACATTCTCAATCTCAATCCTACCTATAGGATTAGTTTTTATGACCATCCACCAATCAACCTTATCTCTGCACAACAGATATGGAGTGTAATACACCTGCTTAACATTTTGTGCAATGATAAAAGGATCATAGCGATCATATTGTCTCGTGTGCTTTACTTTAATTATATTATGTTGTTGATTCACCCTGGTACCTCTATGTGAAGGATCAAACTACATGCACCAAAATAGAACTATGTTTTTTTTGGCCAACCAGTATATCTAACTTCAATAATATCTTGTATGACACCATAATATTCAACAGTTTGGCCATTACCATCGACATCACCTTGAATGCACACTCCGCTATTATTAGTTTTCTTATACTTAAAAACTTTTTCATTTTGAAACTTGGAACCATTCACACAATACTTAGTCATCATCTGAATTTGACTTTCAGGCCCAAGTACAACATCTCTCACCAATTGTGGATGTTCGATAGTACTATGTTCATAAAAAACTTACAAATTAAATTTTAGTAAATAAGTATATATTATGCATATTGATTCAATATTAAGTGTAAATGAGTAAATGATCTTTTACACACTTATATATTGTTTCAGTCAATCGGAAAAGTTTGTATATATGTCATCATTACCCCATATACTTACAATTTTACTGTTAAGTATACATTTAGATATTTCACTAGTTTAACAATTAGTATTTAAATTCATGTAATTCGATAACACAATTCAACAAGACTTACTTAAGATGTGATTGAATCTCGGGACAATTGAGAAAAATATGTGTCATAGCTGATTGCTTTTCATCACTAGTGAAACCTCACCTTTGGCATTTTTTAGATCCTCGCTCAAGTTGATTAAAAATTTAAATCGGTTCAAACATAGAATCACCATCACCGTCATCATTGCGATTGACCCTATTTCTCTTACATAGCACTTCATTCTCGAAGTAGTAAGAACAAAAATGAGCAGTTTCTTTTGCAAGATAAGCTTCACAAATTGATCCTTCGATCTTTTCCCTTTGCTTAATAGTTTGTTTGCACTTGCCAATTGTCCTATATAATTGCATGTTAGCTATAATTAATATAATACGTTTAAGAAAGAATAACAAAAATAATAAAGAGTCATTACCTCTTGAATGGATACATCCACCTTGTTTAAACTGGGCCCCCAAGGAGTGCCTCTTCTATAAGGTGAACTGGAAGATGCTCCATCACATCAAAAAGCCAAATGAAAAGATCTTCTCCAACTTAGTGGTGATGATAGGAATATTTTGCTGCATCCTTTCCAAGCTACTCTCCAACAAAGTGTTAAAACACAAATCATTGAAGAACAGACTTATCTCTGTGATTGGTTTCCATATCTTGTCAGGTAAGTGACTAAATGCGATAGGAATCAAAGTTTCCATGAAAACATGACAATCATGACTTTTCATACCAATCAATTTTCTTTCATCCATATCTGTTCTCTTTCTCAAATTCGAAGTATAGCCCTCGGGCATTCTCAAATTCTTCATCCACTCATAAATTTCTTGTTTCTCATCCAATGTGAATGAAAAACTTGCCTTGGGCTTAACCACTTTATCATTTCTCATTTCCTGAAACCACAACTTCTTTCTCCTACAATATTCCTTTAAGTACATTCTAGCTTTTGGATTATCTTTTGTCTTGCCCTTTACATCCATTACTATGTTGAACAAATTATCAAAATAATTTTTTTAATGTGCATCACATCAAAATTACATCGTAGAAGATTATCCTTCCAATATGGTAACTCCCAAAATATGTTTTGTTTGGTCTAATTATGTTCAACACCATATCCAGGAAGTCTAGAGCTCTCTCCCAAATCTATAATTTTAGGCAACTGACTAACTCTCTCCCAAATCTAATGTCCTGAAAGTGATGAAGGTGGCGGATCATTTTCAACCTTATTATTTCTGAATGCATTTTTTATATTTTTAAACTCGTGGACCATTGGCAAAAACTGACGGTGACAATCAAACCAGCAATTTTTTCGGCCATGCTTTAAAGTGAATGCTTTAGAATTTTCCATGCAATACGGGCAAGCTAACTTTTCAGCAGTCATCCAACCTGACAACATCTCATACGCAGAAAAATTATTAATAGTCCACATTAAAGAAGCATGCATGGTAAAATTTTGCTTTGTTGATATATCGTATGTCACTACACCGTTAAACCACAATTGTTTTAGCTCATCTATCAATGGCTGCAGATAGACATCAATCAAACTTTTTGAATTATGGGGACCCGGGATAATACAACTTAGTAATATGTAGGAACTTGTCATACATATTTCAGGCGAGAGATTATACGGAGTAAGAAATACAGGCCAGCAAAAATAAGGTGCAGCATTATTAGAGAATGGTGTGAAACCATCTGCACACAATCTCAATCTAACATTTCTTAGTTCTCTAGGAAAATCAGGATATGTTCTATCAAAATGCTTCTAAGCTTTTCCATTTGATGTATGAGCAAGACACCCGGTGGCCATATATTTTCACTGTGTCATCTATATGTAGGGCAGAACTCATTGAATCATACAACCTCTTTAACCTAGGTATAAGAGGTAGATAGTGCATCACCTTAATTGGAATCATCTTTCCACTGGGAGTCTGCTTAAACCGGGCATGTCCACAAAACTTTCAATTTTCAAGATGATCATCATACTTATAGAACAACATGTAACTATTTATACAATAATGAATTTTATCATATGAAAATCCTAACTTGGAAACCAATTTCTTTGCTTCATAGAAATTCTTAGGTATATTCAACTCTGGATTATTAGCTACTTCCCCCAAAAGATCAACTACAGAGTCCATAAGAGTTTGAGGAGCACTCCAATTTGATTTCATACTCAATAGTCTAACTGCAATTAAGAAAGCGGAATACGGATTCCCTTCACATAATGGACAATTACCCTTTTGTAATTGTTTATAGAGGTGTTTTGCTTCTTCATTAGGAGCTTCTTCTAAATACTGTTTGGGTTCCATCCCATCTTGAACTCCAAAAGAATCATTAACCATTTCATGCATCCTATCGTGTTCAGCCCTATCATCTTGAGACCTATCATGTTCAACCCTATTATATTCATTCATAGGCAGCGAATTATAAAATATACCATTCAACCCATCTTTCTCACCATGATCAACCCACACAAAATTTCTAATCTTAAATCCACTACGATAGAGATGAACCATAACTGTATCTGGATTAAAAAACTTTAGGCACCTGCATTTACTACAAGAAAACCTAACCACACCATGACTTTGATAGTTGTCTAGTGACACTGCATGCTGGATAAAACCTCTAACTCCTTCAAAAAATTCAAGTTTAATAGGACCATCATTTTCATAATACATATCATACATCTATAAGCGATGATCCATCTACAAAAATATAATAATCTAATTATAAATTAGACTCATTGACGTTCATAACATAAACTAAAGTTGAAAACTAATTTAAGATTATAACCCAATAATATAAACTAATTCAAAATTTTCAAATTCACTATCAAATTCAAGAACTTAATTCAACAATCTAAAGTTGAAAACTAATTCAAGATTATAACCCAATAATATAAACTAATTCAAAATTTCTAAATTCACTATTATTGCGGCTAACGCATACGAAAGTATACGTAGTCGTTCAAGTAATATAGGAGGTTAGTCCAGTTATTGATCCCTTAGGGATTTGATGAATTGATTTGCTAAATTGAATTCGTATAGCAGCTATTCAGCGGGTACCAATTAATTGCGAACATTTTAAGATTTACTATGCTACTTGTGATTGAATTTAACTTACTAGAGAGATTTAAATTAGCTAATATTTGTTTTAATGAAATTCAGATGAGAGAGATGATCGAGGTCATAGTCTTTTAACAATCCAGTCGAGTTATCAAACCGTACATTTAATTGGTTTCCTGAGTTACTAGTTGCGGGTTGATTTTAACCATGTTGAGCGTTTTGCCAACAACTCTAGGTCTCCTCGACTATTCCTAATGCCTATTGATGTGCCGCTAATTTACGGCACTTTCGACTCCTTTTTACTAAGAACAATCGTACGTTTTCAAGCAACCGTTGTTGTTTTTGATGTTTTTATGTTGTATTTGTAGGAAATGGAAACAAACACGGAAACGGACGGAAATACGCGAAAAAGAACATTCTGGATAAGAGTGACGGTTCAGGTGACGATCCGTCAAGGGTGTGACGGTCCGTCACCCAAACTGTCACACCAAGGCAGCAGCCAAGGCAGCACCACTGCCTAAGGGTGACGGTCCAGGCGACGGTCCGTCAACCCTGTGACGGTCCGTCACCCTGGCCGTCACACTTAGGCAGTCCGCGACGCGGAATCCGAGCGTTTTTGGGATTGGTTTTCTAGACTCCTATAAATACCCTATGTTAGTTTTATTTTCATGATTCATTCGATATACAATAGTTCTCCCAATAGTTTTAGGAGTTTTTGAGCGAGTTTTGAGAGAGGAAACACGCTACACCCGGTTTCCTTCTCCTAAATCTTGTTCTTGATTCGTTCTTGGGATTTTGTTCTTGTTCTTGGATTAATTAAAGATTGTTCTCAATACATTGTAAGGATTTCTTGTCTTTATTATGAATATTGCATTCTTTTGTTCTTCTTCAAGCATGAGTAACTAAACCTCCCACAACTAGGGTTGTGGGAGCCATGGCAAACGTAGCGATATAGATTCCGGGTAGCGTTGGGTTCAATTTATGTATTGTCACGTTGTTAATCATACATTATTTAACGTTTTCTAGTGGTTGCAAACATTAGAACATGCCTAGGTTTAATTTACTTGAGTAAAGAGATTAAAACCGGAAAACTTGATTAACAACAAGGATTCGAGACTACTAACTCTCGTCTAATGATTAATGCTGTAACTAGATTAATCTACTTGATGTTTAGGATTGAAATCTAAAAAGCACATCTTTTCGAGGTCGAGAGAATAGAAAAGGAAATTTGTTTATTTGGTCGAGAGACGTTTAGACGATACCATACATTCAATCACATCGTGACACACATATAAAAAGAACCCGATTAAGCCTAGTATCGACATTGTTACCAACGCCATGGTAAACACTTCCCTAGTTCATTCTCCTACTGATTATCATCCACACGTTAATTGTTTGTTTTGTTTACAAGTTGATTACACAAAACCTCCCTTTTTATTTACCGAAAACTATTGACGATTAGTCATCTACTTCACTAAAGACTTGAATTTGCACCATATTCTCTGTGGGATTCGACCCCAACCTTTGTTGGGTTCTATATTTGACTACGACCGCTTACGCCTCGTTAATTTGAGGTGTAGTTTGGGCGTTATCAAAAAGTGGCGCCGTTGCCGGGGAATACGGTTGTTTATTAAGTCCGGTGTGTTTATTTGACTCTTAGTCATACTTTCCCGCTTTTACTTTTATTTGTTGTTTTTGTTTATTATAGGGTATATAGTTGTGCATACGGTTGTTTATTAAGTCTGGGGTGTCTTGATGAAGTCTGAGTAATCAAGACACCCACGTCGTGCCGCGACGTTAAATCAGGCGTTGTATGGGAGGCAACCCATAAATTATTGTTGTATTATAGTCTAATTAATTCGTGGGGAAACCTGTGAGTCACCACCGAGGGTTTTTGTTGCCGATTTCTTTTCCCTCCGGTGTGCTATCTAGTAGAACCGGCATGTTTAGGTTGTTAGTTTAAATTTTTTTAGTGTCTATAGCAAGCATGCGTTGTTCTTATCTAAAAATGAGGCCCTTTTAAAAATTTTCTGGTTTTGAGCTTATGTTGAAACGATTGACTGTCTGGATCTGTAGATGTCATTGTGTGAATATGATAGAATGAGTATGCTTAAGCCGAGCGGTTGTTTGATAGTTGGTAGCGATATAGTTTCTTGGTGCTAAGAGTGTGTGAGATTAATTGTTATAAATTCCTACTCTGTGCATGCATCTAGAACTTGCCCGGTCTATTTTGTTAAGTTTGAAGTTTGGTTGCTTAGGAAAGGATCACAGGCCCTTTTTGTGTGCAGTCCACTTAACCTAAAAGACCGTCCAAATATAAATAATCCTTTGATCCCTGTTTGAGCCATAATTGACCTTATTCTTTCAATAACCTGTCACCATTCCCGTTTAACTTTGAATCCCTATTTTGGCCCTGGTCCTTCCTTGGACATCGTGCACCTCAACGCAGGCAATCAGCCTAAGTTGAGGGTGGCTACCATAGAGGTAAACCCTGTTTTGGCCCTGGTCCTGCCATGGACATCGTGCACCTCAACGCAGGGAATCAGCCTAAGTTGAGGGTGGCTACTACAGAGGTGAATGATAAGAAAAAAAGGATGGAGAAGATTGGTTGTGAATTGAATGAAAATTCGGGTGTGTGCCTAAGAAAAGAAAAATAAAAAGAAGTGAAAAAGATCGAAAAAGTAACAAAAAGAATTCTCAAAATAAAGAGGCCGCACCTGTAGCTAGAGAGAAGGAAATAAAAAGGCGAATAAGGATGGACAAAGAAAAGGATGTGGTAATAAGACGTCGGTAGTTCCAAGGAGGGCTTAGTCACTAACCCCTAAATGTATCCTACCTGCACCTGAAGCCTCAGTACAAGCCAAAACAAGTCCTGTAGTGATCCTGAGCGGCTTTCTGAAGAACCAAAATAGAATAGTAACGGCAAGCCTATGGTATCACATGTGCATTGTTTGAAATCGTTTGTGAGTGTGAGCGCTTACCTAGTCCCAAATCTTGTGTGAGGGATTTCTTTGTGGTGAGGGCACCAAGATGTCTGTATTGTCTATTGATTGTTAGGATAGCTGCGCGTGTGTATGTAGAATGTTCTATCATATCGAAATGACATGTTTGGATCCTTGCAAGTTAGTGTTTCATACATTCGTGTGCTACGAGGGAGCTTGATTTAATGGATTAAGATGTGGAATGACCATGAGTTGCTAGAGACATGAGTTCGTGTTCTTAGTTGAGTCGTTTTATTGTTTTATGTTATGTTGCTTGAGGACAAGCGAACGTTTTAAGTTGAGGGTGTTGATGTGCCGCTAATTTACGGCACTTTCGACTCCTTTTTTGTAATGACCCATCCGGTCATTTCCACGTTAAGTGTTGAAGTCAAGCAAATCGACAAAAGATATCGTAAGACCTTTAACAATTTTCTGAATTTTGGGTCAAATGTGTCGGGGCTTTTCTCCCAATATATAAAGAGTTAGAAGTCCCCCAAGATACCAAATCGAAGGTCTACGAGTCTAGTTTCCAACGCATAAAACCGCACGTCCAACGGATCTCGGAGTAAAGAGTTATGACTGTTTTACCGCGGACTGTCTGGCAGAAAACGGGGTTACGAACCGGGTCGCGAATCGGGTCGGGTTTAACCCGATTTAAGCTTCAATTTTACGTTTTAAAATGCCATTTCAGTTCCAAAACAGTGATAAAATATAAGGAAAGATCCCGAGATAATTCGTGAATATCAAAATCGTGCGTAGGCGAAGTACGAGCCTAAACTTAAGAATTTTATTAGTATCGTGCGTATATGTGAAATATTATTTAAAAAGTGAATTTGGTAAAAATTATATTATTATTACCTTTTCAAAATATTTCAAAAGGCTTATGAAAAATATGTTTGGTAAGATATAAGTGTTTACGTATTTATTTTATAAAGTTTTTATACTCCGTAATATTTTAACGGAGATAGTAAATTTAATTATGTTAAAAGTTATTATTATAATATATTAAGTTTTATTGGAAATGATTTTCTAATAATTATGGTATATTTAAAATACTATAATTATTTTACCACGAATTTACGCAATACCCGAGTTTATACCTAACGGAAGGAAAGTGGTTGCCACCTCCCCCCCCACGTGTAAGTGGAAGGTGAAGGC
Organism: Jaltomata sinuosa; assembly: GCA_003996215.1. Classification (NCBI taxonomy): domain Eukaryota; kingdom Viridiplantae; phylum Streptophyta; class Magnoliopsida; order Solanales; family Solanaceae; genus Jaltomata; species Jaltomata sinuosa. Next base: position 4,674 of record QJPP01002718.1, on the reverse strand, counting down.
AGCATTACCATATGTAAAGGTGGCAACACATTTAGCAGTATATATATTAGGTGGCTGAAAGTTGTTAAATATACTTATATATATTACTTTTGTACACTACTACGTACACTATTAAATACTCTTTCACGTGGGAGGGTTTGTGGTGAGAAAAATATATTTGGTAAAGTAAATTAATTATCTTGTCAAGTTGTTCCTTCCCAAATCCGAATCCGATTCCAATTTAGTTTTGGATTTTCTCGGAGTGGTTCGAGCTTGGACATCGTGTTCTAGCAGCTTGTCGTCGGACGACAGGTAGGTTACGGTTTAATTTCCCCAGACTCCGTATATATAAAATAAAATTGTATTAATGGGCGTCCTTGGGTTGGTTTATTAGGTTGGTACCACAGACCTTGACCGCTTTATTCATGTCCGCCTAATTTTATTCCTCCATTGTGTGTAGTATTTGTCGATATATTTTATTTATTTACCCTTGCGGTCCTGTGAGGGCCTTATTGACTCTGGAACATAGACGGTGGGATTTTGGGAATGTCCGCGAGTCCCGGGCATAGAATTATCCTTCTAGGCTGGTTATGCTTGCTGAGTAGCTGTGGGCCTGTGCAGGGTCGGTAGGTTGATTTTAAGCTGTTGGGCAGCTATTGTTGTGTGTGAGCATATCATTTCCATGCATATAAAGAGGTTTTATCGATGTTTTACAGTGGTTTTGGCTTTGGGCCTACTGACGCTATTTTCTAAACCTTGCATGGCCCGGGGGGCCGTTTTTGATGGAAATGATTTGGAAATGGTTGATTTCACTTGTGGTTTAAAATCATCAGTTTTACTATTATCACTAGACTCGGCAGGGCCGGAGTGCTAGATGAGGTTTCTTACTACTTGAGATGATTTTTAGCTTCGGTTGGACCGAGCACATGAGATGACTTTTTACTGTTTAGACCCGGCGACGCCCGGGCACCCGTGGAGGGGTTTTTCAGATATTTTCCTACTATTTTTAGTCCTGGACAGGGTCTGGGCATGCATATTTGAGACTGGTTCTATATCTTGATATTGAGACTGGGACTCTATCTTGATACACGTTCTGATACTGAGATATGGTATGGGGTCGAGGACCTCCATGGACCTTGCTATCCGGGCCAGGAGCTACGAGCTGCGTGTGCCGGAAGAGGGGTATACGGGGGAGAAGAGGTATACGGGCAGAGACCTTCCATGGAACCTACCTGCTGGGCCGGATCGGCGCCGGAGGAGGTACATACAGAGATACTATGGCACTTGAGATCTTCATGCATCATATCATTCATGGTTCGAGGTTCCACCCTTGTTTGCTGGTTGCTGTTTGTACGCTCCGGTAGTATGGGATGCCGGAGGGGTTGTTTTCACTTGTTTGTGTTCCTCGGTTGTATGGGCGGCCGAGGGACTGTAGGTAGACTTTTGCTATTTTAGTTACAGAGTTGTTCTCTATTAGGGATGAGTATGAGATTGGTTACTGCTAGACTATTAGTTTCTGGATTTGAGATTGTTATGATTAGTTGGGTTGATTCATGTCTTGAGCATGCCTATTATTACTCTTTCTCTCTTCTTCTTACATTTGAGGTTACCGGTATACCGTCCATTCTGTAAACTTATTTTGTATACACTGTTGTTGCCAGGATCCCAGGTGCGTTGATTCTTACTTTCACCTGTGCCTTTGGTGTGTATATTCTGCTTACTAGCCTCATCTGTGGTTCTGTTGATTTCCCTCTGGGCTAGTTCCTGTGTACCTTTCGTTGATTTCTGTGACTACTTGCTTCTATTCTGTCTGTTACTATGCTTTTATCTTATATGTTCCCAGTCGGCCTATGATACCTACTGGGTACCTTATGCTTCGCATTTGGTGCTCACCCCTACCCCTGCATCTTTGGGTGCAGATCCTAGCGTGGGCCATCGCCGCTAGATCGTTGTGATTCGTGCTTGGAGATCTGTTGGAGACTACTTCAGGCTGAAGGTGGGCTCTTGGCGATCGGAGCTCAGCTTTAGTTTATCTTCTGCTTTATGTACTCTATTACCATTCAGAGACATCTGTATATATTCTTTTGGATAGTTTTCACTCCATGTATGTAGTTTGGCTCTGTACTATGATACCAGGTCTTGGGGTTTGGTTTAGTTTTCCGCATCTGTATATATTTACATTCATATTATCTACTTTATTCGTCTTGTTCTCTTATTTGTTAGATAGTAGCCATTACTAACTGTTCTGGGCTACAGGGATTGGTTCACCTACCGGGGGTTGTAGGTGCCATCATGACCGAGAAATCGAGTCGTGACAACTTGGTATCAGAGCTTTAGGTTCACCGGTGTCATCGGTATAGGAGCCAATGTCTAGTAGAGTCCTGCGGATCGGGGCGGAGACGTCCGTACTCAATCTTTGGGAGGCTACAGTGGCATTTTAGGAAATTTAACTCTTTCATTGCTTCTGTGTCGTGCGTACTACCCTTGAAGTTTCTGGAGATCTCATTTATTCTACTTTATTCTTCCGCAGATGGTTCGTACGAGATCATCGGCAGCACGCGAGGATGAGCCTCCTACTCCAGCTAGGGGTCGAGGACGCCCTCGAACAGTGGCACCTGCTAGAGCTGCTAGCGTGGAGATAGAGCCCGAGCAGCATGTGGTTCAGGGGGAAGCCCAGGTACCACCAGCTCCAGTACCAGCTCCAGTGCCCACTTTTGTGCCAGCTCCACCCACAGCTCAGTCTCCAGATATTCGGGGATTGCTATTGCAGCTTTTGGGTGTGATTGGAGAGCGGCCTTCGGAGGTAGCGCAGACATCTGCTCAGGGGCCAGGCCTGGGTGCACAGAGCTTAGGTGCGCAGCCTGCTACTATGGCTCACCGTGCGGAGGTCATTCCGGTTCCATCTGTTGCACAGCCTCTTGCTCCTCGCCCAGTTATGACAGAGACAGAGCAAAAGGCGTTGGGCAGATTTTTGAGGTTAGCACCCCCGAGATTTGCGGGTACTTCTGGGCAGGATCCACATGATTTTATTACCACCTGTGAGGAGATGTTGCATCATCTGGGTTTGTTGGAAACTCACGGGGTTGGTTATACTACCTACCAGTTGGAGGGCCCAGCGAAGTTATGGTGGAGGGCCCAGGTTGCTTGTATACCAGCGTCGTCACCTCCTTTGACCTGGTCTGAGTTTTATGAGGCCTTTATGGCCAAGTTCTTACCCCAGAGTGATCGGGAGCGTCGCAGGGAGCAGTTCACTCACCTTGTGCAGGGATCTATGACTATCTCGGAGTATGAGACCCATTTTCCTCAGCTAGCACCGTTCGGGGCTATGATCATTCCTACTGAGGCTGATAGGATTCGCAGATTTGTATGGGGTTTGAGGCCAGAGATCAGACAGCCAGCTGAGATATTGATTGCCAGTGGTCGGTCGTTTCAGGCTATTGTAGATTATGCGCACACGGTGGAGGACTTACAGCGACATGATCAGGGGTCCAGAGATAAGAGGCCTCGACATCAGGGTTTCTATAGTGGTTCTAGATATGGGGGTAGAGGTCCTGGCCAGTGGAGTCGGAGTTATCAGCCACAACAGTACCAGGGTCAGTCCAGCCGACCGGTTCAGTCTTCCCTTCAGACCTTTGGTAGTACCCAGTTCGAGCAGGGTCAGGGCAGCCATCAGGGCTATAGCGGCCAGTCTTCGAGGGGTATAGTTTCTGGGGCATCAGGTCGTGGTGGTCATTCTGGATTTGCTGGTTCTTCTCGACAGAGTAGGCCGTTAGGCGCGTGTTTTACTTGTGGTGCGATGGGTCATTTTGCTAAAGATTGCCCTCAGCAGGGTACAGTTCAGTTAGCTGAGCCGTTACGGGCAGTTCAGCCCCCTGCTAGAGGGGGTGGTCGTCAGATTAGAGGTGGTGCGCCACGCGGTAGAGCAGGTGGTAGGGATGGCGGTCGGGCAGGTGGAGGTCGTCGTCAGTTTTATGCGGTCCCTAGGAGACCAGAGGCAGAGGCCTCAGATGCTGTGATTACAGGTACGATTTCTGTGTGCCATCAGCCTGCTATGGCTTTATTTGATCCTGGATCCACTTGTTCATATGTATCTGCCTACTTTGTGCCTTGTTTGGGGTTGGCTAGTGAGCCATTATCTGTTCCTGTTTCTGTTTTGACCCCAGTAGGAGATTCTTTAGTAGTGGATCGGATTGTGAGATCTTGTATGTTATCTATTGGTGATTCAGAGACTTGGGGTGATTTGATGATTCTTGATATGCTAGATTTTGATGTGATACTGGGCATGGACTGGTTATCCCCTCACCGTGTGGTTTTGGATTGTTATGCCAAGACCATTACCATAGCTGTGCCCGGTGTATCCCCGGTTGTATGGCAGGGTTCTGTTAGCCATGCACCATCGGGGATCATTTCTTGTCTTCGAGCTAGGAAGTTGATTTCCCGTGGGTGTTTAGCTTATCTAGCATATGTCCGAGATGTTAGTGCTGAACCCACTTCCCCTGAGTCTGTTCCTGTGGTTAGAGACTTCCTCGATGTATTTCCTACCGACCTGCCAGGCCTTCCACCTGAGAGAGATATTGATTTTGCTATCGAGCTAGAGCCGGGCACTAGGCCCATTTCTATTCCTCCTTACCGTATGGCTCCTGCTGAGTTGAGGGAGCTTAAGAAGCAGCTCCAGGATTTATTAGCTAAGGGGTT
>QJPP01002717.1:0-15084 GCA_003996215.1 Jaltomata sinuosa | reverse complement strand
GAGGGGTACTGTTTCTGGGGAATCAGGTCGTGGTGGTCATACGGGATCTGCTGGTTCATCTCGATTGAGTAGGCCGTCAGGGGCTTGTTTTACTTGTGGTGCAATTGGTCATTTTGCTAGAGATTGCCCTCAGCAGGGTACAGTTCAGTTGGCCGAGCCTTTACGGGTAGTTCAGCCCCCGGCTAGAGGGGGTGGTCGTCAGAGTAGAGGTGGTGCTCCACGCGGCAGAGCAGGTGGTAGGGATGGCGGTCGGGCAGGTGGAGGTCGTTGTCAGTTTTACGCGGTCCCTAGGAGACCAGAGGCAGAGGCCTCAGATGCTGTGATTACAGGTACGATTTCTGTGTGCCATCAGTCTGCTATGGCTTTATTTGATCCTGGATCCACTTGTTCATATGTATTTGCCTACTTTGTGCCTTGTTTGGGGTTGGCTAGTGAGCCATTATCTGTTCATGTTTCTGTTTCGACCCCAGTAGGAGATTCTTTAGTAGAGGATCGGATTGTGAGATCCTGTATGTTATCTGTTGGTGATTCAGAGACTTGGGGTGATTTGGTGATTCTTGATATGCTAGATTTTGATGTGATACTGGGCATGGACTGGTTATCCCCTCACCGTGTGGTTTTGGATTGTTATGCCAAGACCATTACCATAGTTGTGCCCGGTGTATCCCCGGTTGTATGGCAGGGTTCTGTTATCCATGCACCATCTGGGATCATCTCTTGTCTTCGAGCTAGGAAGTTGATTTCAGTGGGTGTTTAGCTTATCTAGCATATGTACGAGATGTTAGTGCTGACCCTACTTCTCCTGAGTCTGTTCCTGTGGTTAGAGACTTCCTCGATGTGTTTCCTACAGACCTGCCAGGCCTTCCACCTGAGAGAGATATTGATTTCGCTATTGAGCTAGAGTCGGGCACTAGGCCCATTTCTATTTCTCCTTACCGTATGGCTCCTGCTGAGTTGAGGGAGCTTAAGGAGCAGCTCCAGGATCTGTTAGCTAAGGGCTTTATTAGACCTAGTGTGTCACCGTGGGGTGCTCCTGTTCTCTTCGTGAAGAAGAAGGATGGGTCGATGCGCATGTGTATTGATTATCGGCAGCTGAATAGGGTGACAGTGAAGAATAGGTATCCGATGCCAAGGATTGATGATTTGTTTGACCAGCTTCAGGGTTCAGTCATGTTTTCGAAGATTGATCTGAGGTCTGGCTACCACCAGTTGAGGATTAGGGCGGAGGACATCCCTAAGACAGCATTCAGGACACGTTATGGCCATTATGAGTTCCTGGTGATGTCCTTTGGGTTGACTAATGCCCCCGCAGCCTTTATGAACTTGATGCACAAGGTTCTTGGCCCGTATTTGGACTCATTTGTGATAGTTTTTATAGACGACATCTTGGTATACTCGCATAGTAGAGATGAGCATGAGCAGCACTTGAGGGTTATACTCCAGACTTTGAGAGATCATCGGCTTTATGACAAGTTCTCAAAGTGCGAGTTTTGGCTTGAGTCAGTTGCATTCCTAGGGCACGTGGTGTCTAAGGATGGGATTAGGGTTGACCCGAGAAAGATTTCTGCGGTTTGTGATTGGCCTAGACTTACTACTGCTACTGAGGTCCGCAGCTTTATTGGGTTAGCAGGTTACTACCGACGGTTCATTGAGGGATTCTCTTCCATAGCAGCACCCTTGACTATGCTGACTAGGAAGGATGTCCCATTTCAGTGGTCGGATCAGTGTGAGGATAGCTTCTAGAGGCTTAAGGCCTTATTGACTTCAGCTCCAGTTTTGACTTTGCTGGTTGAGGGTTAGAGCTTCTCCGTGTATTGTGATGCTTTTGGGGTTGGTCTTGGTTGTGTGTTGATGTAGCAGGGTCGAGTAATAGCATATGCGTCGAGAAAGCTGAATGTTCACGAGCGCAACTACCTCACTCATGATTTAGAGTTGGCGGCGGTAGTTTTTGCGCTAAAGATCTGGAGGCATTACCTATATGGAGTTCACTGTGAGATCTTCACCGATCACCGTAGTCTTCAGTATATCATGAGTCAGCGCGAGTTGAACTCGAGACAGAGGAGATGGGTCAAGTTGCTGAAGGACTATGACTTCACTATTCTGTATCATCCGGGCAAGCAAACGTGGTAGCGGATGCCTTGGGCCGGAAGGCAGTGAGTATGGGTAGCCTAGCTTCTCTTTCAGTTTCAGAGCGACCATTGGCCTTGGACATCCAGTCCTTGGCTAACCGTTTGGTTAGGCTTGACTTGTCGGATCCTAGCAGAGTTCTCGCCAGTATTGAGGTTCGTTCTACTTTGATTGATCAGATTCAGAGCCGTCAGTTTGAGGATCAGTAGTTGTGTGACCTTCGTGATCGGGTTGTTCAGGGTGAGACCAACCAGGCTACTCTAGATTCAGATGGGGTTCTGAGGTTTGATAGTCGCCTTTGTGTTCCGAGGATTAGTGATTTGATTCAGTTGATACTTCATGAGGCACATTGTACTAGATACTCCATTTACCCTGGCACAACAAAGATGTATAGAGACTTGAGATAGCTTTACTGGTGGACTGGTATGAAGCGGGATATAGCAGAGTTCATATCTCGGTGCTTGAACTGTCAGCAGGTTAAGTTCGAGCACATGAAACCTGGTGGTTTGATGCAGCGACTTCCCATTCCTGAGTGGAAGTGGGAAGGGATTACTATGGACTTCGTTGTTGGTTTGCCTCGTACTTCTCATGGGTTTGATTCCATATGGGTGATTGTTGATAGGCTGACTAAGTCAACATATTTCTTGCCGGTTTAGACTTCTTATGGCGCAGAGAGGTTAGCTCAGATCTACTTTCGTGAGATTGTTCGGTTGCACGGGGTCCCAGCTTCTATCATTTCAGACCGTGGCACTCAGTTCACATCTCAGTTCTGGAGGGCTATTCAGCGAGATTTGGGTACAGAGGTCCATCTTAGTATCGCTTTCCACCCTCAGACAGATGGCCAGTCCGAAAGGACCATTCAGATTCTGGAGGACATGCTTCGGGCCTGTGTTCTTGAATTTGGAGGTTCTTGGGATCAGTTTGTTCCCTTGGCAGAGTTTGCTTATAATAACAGCTTCCATTCGAGTATCGACATGGCACCTTTTGAGGCTTTGTATGGCAGGCATTGCAGATCACCGGTAGGTTGGTTTGATAGTTTTAGTTTTAGGCCACAGAGCACAGATTTGCTTCGAGATTCCTTAGACCGAGTCCGACTAATTCAGGACAGACTTCGGGCAGCTCAGAGCAGGCAGAAGAGTTATGGTGATCGTAGGCTTCGTGCCTTAGAGTTTATTGTCGGTGACTTGGTGCTTCTCTGTGTATCGCCCATGAAGGGCGTGATGAGATTTGGTAGGTGGGGCAAGCTTAGCCTCAGGTACATTGGGCCGTTTGAGATTCTTCAGAGGGTTGGTAGCGTTACCTATCAGCTAGCCTTGCCTCCGATGTTTTCAGCTATACATCCTGTATTTTATGTTTCGATGTTGCGTCGGTATGTACCAGATGATTCTCATGTGTTACAGTGGGATTCAGTTCAGTTGGGTGAGGGTTTAGCCTTTGTTGAGGAGCCGGCAGCTATTTTGGCCAGAAATGTCAGGAGATTGAGGTCTCGAGAGATCCCGGTTGTTAAGGTTCAGTGGAGGCACCGTCCAGTCGAGGAGGCTACCTGGGAGACCGAGAGAGATATGCGGGCCCAGTATCCGCAGTTGTTTGAGCATTCAGGTATCCCCTTGACCTTGACTTTCGAGGACGAAAGTCCTTTTTAGTAGTGGATGATGTAATGATCCTTCTGGTTATTTCCGCGTATACGTTTTCCTTGTACCTTTAGAGCTTGTTCGTAGTGGCCCCAAGTCATTTAAGGCTTGTCGGGACCGGTAGTTCGGTGCCGGGGCCATTTGGTTGGCCGTATGATAAGTTTTGAAGACAAGCAAGTCGGCAAAAGTTATCGTAAGTTTCTTTAATAAATTTTCTGAACTTTGGGTAAAATATCTCAGGGCTTTTATCTCAATGTATAAAGAGTTAGAAGTCCCCCAAAATACGAAATCGAAGTTCTACGAGTCTAGTTTCTAACGCACAAAACCTCACGTCCAACTGATCTCGGAGTAAAAAGTTATGATTGTTTTACCGCGGACTGTCTGGCAGGAACCGGGTTGCGAACCGGGTCGCGAACCGGGTCGGGTCAAAATCGATTTAAAGCCTCAACTTCACGTTTTAAAACGCCATTTCAGTCTGAAACAGTGAGAAAACATAAGGGAGGATTCCAAGAGAGTTCTTGAGTATCAAAATCGTGCGTTGGTGATTGCGAGCCTAAGTTTGAGAATTTATTAACATGCGCGTGTATTTGAAAATATTTTATTTGAAAGTTGAATTTGGTAAAAAGTTATATTATTATTACCTTTTCAAAATATTTTAAAGGTTTATGAAAAATATTTTTGATACGATATAATTGTATATGTATTTATTTTATAAGGTTTTTATACATTGTAATATTTTAACGGAGATAGTAAATTTAGTTATGTTAAAAATTATTATTATAATATAGTAGGTTTTACTTGAAATGATTTTCTATTAATTATGGTATATTCAAAAAGCTATATATATTTTACCATGAATTTATGCAATACCCGAGTATATACTTAACGGGATGAATTGGTTGCCACCTCCACTTCCACGTGGAAGTGGAGGCATTGTACAACAAGGTTGGCAGTATGTGGTAGTATATATATGCACATTATTACCCAACATAGCCATTAACTTATGTACTTAATATTCTCTCAATATTTGAATTGTTCACATACATGCTTAGGCGGACAGGGATTTTTGGTGGAGAAAGCATTTTGTTCTTGTTTTGTTCTTATATTTGATCACCGAAAATAGAAATCAATTATCTACGTCAAGTTATTCAAGACCGAGTTCGAGTTTGATTTCGTGTTGGAGCTTTTTCGGAGAGGTTCAAGCTTGTCATCGGACGAAAGGTAGGTTACGATTTATTTTCCCTAGACTCCGCATATATAGGATAAAATTGTATTAATGGGTATCCTTGGGTTGGTTTATTAGGTTGGTACCACAGACCTCGACCGCTTTATTCATGTCCGCCTACTTTTGTTCCTCCGTTGCTTGTAGTATTTGCCGATATATTTTATTTACCCTTGTGTTCCTGTGAGGCCTTGTTGACTCTGGAACATAGAAGGTGGGATTTTGGGAATGTCCACGAGTCCCGGGCATAGAATTATCCTTCTAGGCTGGTTATGCTTGCTGAGTAGCTGTGGGCCTGTGCAGGGTCGATAGGTTGATTGTGAGCTGCTGGGCAGCTATTGTGTGTGATCATACCATTTCCATGTATATAAAGAGGTTTTATCCATGTTTTACTATGGTTTTGACTTCGGGCCTACTGGCACTATTTTCTAACCTTGCATGGCCCCGGGGCCTGTTTTTAATGGAAATGATTTGGAAATGGTTTGAATTAACTTGTGAATATTCCTGGGTAAAAGAAAGTAAAATTATGTTTTAAAACACCAATTTTACGATTAACGCTAGACTCGGCAGGGCTGGGGTGCTAGTTGAGTTTTCTTGCTACTTGAGATGATTTTTAGCCTCGGTAGGACCGAGCACCTGAGATGACTTTCTACTGTTTAGACCCGGTTATACCCGGGCACCCTTGGAGGGGTTTTTGAGATATTTTCCTACTACTTTAGTCCTGGACAGGGTCTGGGCATGCATATTCGAGACTAGGTCTCTATCTTGAACCCAGACTTGCTTCCGGATGACATATTTTGATACTGAGTTTTAGTTTGGGGTCAGGGATCTCCATGGACCTTGCCATCCGGGCCTGGGGCTTTGGGCTGCGTGTGCCGGAGGAAGGGTATACGGCGGAGTAGAGGTATACGGGCAGTGTCCTTCCATGGAACCTACCTGCTAGGCCCGATCGGCACCGGAGGAGGTACATACAGAGATACCATTTCACTTGAGATCTTCATGCATCATATCATTCATTGTTTGAGGCTCCTCCCTTGTTTGTTGTTTGTTGATTGTACGCTTCGGTAGTATGGGATGCCGGAGGGTTTGTTTTCACTTGTTTGTGTTCCTCGGTTGTATGGGCGGCGGGGGGACTGTAGGTAGACTCTTGCTATTTACTTACAGAATTGTTCCCTGTTACGGTTAAGTATGAAATTGGTTACTGCTAGACTGTTAGTTTCTGGATTTGAGATTGATATGATTAGTTGAGTTTGGCTTATGTCTCATAGCATGCCTATCATTACTCTTTCCCTCTTCTTATACTTGAGGTTACCGGTATACCATCCATTTCGTAAACTTATTATGTATACACTGTTATTGCAAGGACCCCAGGTGCGTTACTTCTTACTTTCACCTATGCCTATGGTGTGTATATTCTGCTTACTGGCCTCACATGTGGTTCTGTTGATTTCCCTCTGGGCTAGTTCCTGTGTACCTTTCGTTGATTTCTATGACTGCTTGCTTCTATTCTGTCTGTTACTACACTTTTATCTTATATGTGCCCAGTCGGCCTATGATACCTACTGGGTACCTTATGCTTCGCATTTGGTGCTCACCCTACCCCCTGCATCTTTCGGTGCAGATCCTAGCGTGGGCCATCGTCGTTATATCGCTGTGATTCGTGCTTGGAGATCTGTTGGGGACCACTTCAGACTGAGGGTGAGCTCTTGGCGATTAGAGCTTAGCTTTAGTTTATCTTTTGCTTCATGTACTCTATTACCATTCAGAGACATCTGTATATATTGTTTTGGATTATTTGCACTCCATGTATGTAGTTTGGCTCTATACTACGATACCAGGTCTTGGGGTTCGATTTAGTTTCCGCATATGTATATATATATATACTCCTGTTATCTATTCTCCCACTTATTTGGTAGATAGTAGCCCATTACTAACTGTCCTGGGTTACGGGAATTGGTTCGCCTACTGGGGGGTTGTAGGTGCCATCATGACCAAGAAATCGGGTCGTGACAACATGCCAGATATCAAAACAATCACAACCACAATAATAACAGAAACAATCATTGCATGTGATTAACATTTAAGATATAAAATAGTCATTCACTTTCCTTGAACATGCATTGTACAAGCAATACTAAGGAATAGTTATCATGAACACATAATACAAATTGGATTTTAACTACATTTGAACCATCACCTACCTATATCCAAGCCTGAAATGCTCTACTGAACCTGAGCTTTCCCATTTCTTGTAACCTTGGCTTGATTGTTTTCTTTACAAAGAAATTAGGTGGAAAACAGGTGAAAATCACCCTAAATTGCTTAAGCCCTCCCAAAATGTGTTTTAGAAATAATGAACATTTTTGGGGATTTTTTGCATAAATAGCAATTTACCCTGCTATAGCAGCCCAATCTCGCTATGGTAGCATTGCTATAGTGGAATCCTCCCTCTATAGCGGGATTGACCGTCTTTGACTCTCGCTATAGTAGAAATTATTCTACTATAGAAATAGCCCAATAGTATCCTACCACTCGCTATAATAGGTGTGGCGAGGCAGAAACTCAGGATTTCTCCCAGTTTTGCCTTTTTTAAAATGCTCCCTCAAACCATGACTTTCTGCACTAACCCCTTTATGGCAAGTTTATTATCAGGAGTTCTACTTACCCGAATTTACTTCTAAAAAAGTCATACAGATTCCTTATCATCTTAGCTAACATAAAATCCAGGTAAACTTTATTACATTTACTCAATCTATTCCCGAATTAACCTAGACCATACCTCACTCAGGATTTCATCCAAGACTAGCCTAGTCTAAAATTTTTAACTTCCAGTTTTGGAAATATTCTAACCTTAATTTTTGCATATTTGGCTCACTCGTAATGATGGAAGGGGTCGTTATACTTTCTCTTTCTCTTGTGTATCCCTTAACTCTTTATTCTGTCTTCAATATTTCTGAGCTTCTACTTCCAACTCTTGTTCACTTCTCAAGGTGACTAGTTTAACCATTTCTTTTGGATTTTTCTCTGTATCACTTGGTAATGCCCCTTGAGGTCTTGCATATAGTGCTGCAGCTAATTGACCTAATTATAGTTACCTCCCCACATAAATCTTCTTATGTTCTTCATTAATCATCCTCTGAGCTTGCTCATATTGTTTGGTCTGAGCTACAAACTGCTTGAACACATCTTTAAATAAACTGCTTACTTGACCTTGAATTTGTATGAATGGCTGCTTCTTATTACCTCCCCAACAGAATTTTGGATTATTTATGTAGTTCTGCCCATAGCCATTACCTTGATATCACATTCCACGATTTTGTTTCCCTACATAAAATATAGACTCTGGATTTTGAAGACACCCCGAATAGGTGTGGTTTTCACCAAATAGCTCACACATAATATTGGATTCTTGAATTTGTTGAACTTGACTTGAGCTTTGGGCTGTCAGACACTTCTTTATAAGTTGTTAAGCTGCCCAATTTCAGCTCTCATGGCTATAACATCATATAAGTCTTGCTTGCCTGGCTAGTTCTGTGAAGTTTAGGAGATCACTCTACTCGGCTCTTGATAGTCTTTGTTACCTGAAAACAAAAGGTTGAGCAGTTTTTCTATTTCATCATAACTCTTGGACAAGATTTGCCCTTGAGCTGTAGCATCTAAAAGTGACTTGGAGTCTGGTCTCAGTCCTTCAATAAAGTTGTGGCCAATGATCTCCTTTGGCTGATGATGATGAGGGAAATATCTGAGATACCCCTTATACCTTTCCCATGCTTGTGGCAATGATTTAGTATCTTCTGCATAAAACCAGATATTCTCTCTCTTAACTTTTTAGTTCTTCTCAGAAAGAAGAAGCGATAGTAGTGATTGAACCTGTTGGTCTATTATGCAACCATTTCTTTGCTTTCTCAATAAGTGAGAAAGGAAACAAAGTAAGCTTTACATACTCATCTGACACATTGTGATAGTGAAAGTTATCACTCAACTCCACAAATTATGTCAAGTGATTGTGTGAATCTTCATGTGGTTTGCCCAAAAATTTGAAAATATTTTGCACTAGCCGCACCGTTCCTTCTTTCAGTTTAAAATAATCTATAATTGCTTGCTTAACTATTACCTTCGAGGAATTTCATGATTTGGACTAGAAAAATTGAGCATAGGTATGTGTCCCTGCACCTCAACTCTGTCAAGATTCAAGTTTGGTTGACTTGGTCACCTATAATTCTGAATTTTCTTGCAGTTCTTTCAATTTCATGATCAAATAGAATCGAGGGACTATCTTGACTTTTCGTATATGGAATACACTATATGAAACCTATAATGTAACAAAAACAAAAACTTAAAGTAAAAATAGTATATCAATCTCTAACAATTCCCCAGTAATGGCGCCAAAAACTTATTGTGGTGATGCTGAACCTCTAGCTTAGGTTTATACTACGCAAGTGTGCGCAGTCTAACAAGTAATATAGGATTTTTAATTCCAGATTATCTATCTCACAGGGAATTAACGAATTGATACTCTAATAAACTCCTATTCTAAATATTTAGTGATGTAAACAAGAGAAGATTATTTAGTTTAGCTAATTAACTACTAACTACTATAATTCTAATACTTACAAATATATTAGATTGTTATGTAATTTCAGAGGTGATTTGAAATCCAGGGTTGTGGACTTAGAATAATCCAGTTGAGTTATCGGTTAACTAGTTTGACTGATTTCCTAAATTACTAGTTGTGGGTTGATATTCACGATGTTGAGAGTCTTTCTAAATAACCTCTACGACTACTCGACTATTCCTAATGCCTATATTCCTATGATCACCGGTCGATAGTGAAGTTCATGTGATATGTCTTCCATACCAACTAAGCAACGCTAATGGGTATATTCCTATTCATGTTAGCAAATTATTCCCCCTCTATTAGGGATTAAGGACCAAGCTTTACCTTTTCTTATTAAGAATGTAAGTTCCCTATTCCTGGTTCAACTTAAAAATCATAAATAGTAGTCAATAATTGGCCAGAGAATTAAGTAATTAAGACTAAGAAAAGATAAGCAACTCAAATAGTAGAAATCCAATCAAACCAACTTTCACATTCAAACTACAACATTCATATTTGTCCACAATCCTAGATACAATGAGTTTAGCTACTTATGAACATATTACAATAATAATAATCCATGAATAAACAAATATTTAATCATACAAAGCAAAAAGAAAAGAAAAACCTAGGTAGAAACCCTTGGGACTTCATCCCGGCGTGTTTCTCCTCCACAAAAATGCCTCGTCTTTCTCTCCAACTTATTGCTATCTAAAACTAATGTAAAACTATGTCTAACTACTGAAAATATGGAGGGAAGTAGCATTTATAGGGTTTAGGGGGACTCCATATCGGATTGGGATCGTCTGGGCCAACCCTGGACAAACTAGACTAGAATTTTCCTGTGGCCTCACCTGGGGCAACATCATAGTGCATTTTAGTAGCCCCGGGTGAGATCTTGGTCATTTACACTATGGGGGCGCCTGGGACGGCGCCCAAGGCTCTTCTGTAGTGTATTTTTAACCCTTTTTTATTATTTTTTCTTCATTAAGCTGTCATCATAGTATACTAACCATGGACATACTCCGGATCATCTTTCTCATCTCCTACCCAGACTTTAAAGCTCCCTAATGCTCCAAATCTATGCAAAATCCTCTACTTTCCAATCTACACATAAAAACTGGCAAGGTAAGTGTAATTCAGATAATGTAAGCTCAAAAGCGTCTTAAATCAAGTGAAATGCAAGGCAATCTATATCATAAAAACACTACTTTAAGCCTCACATCACCTGCTTTATTAAGAAGAAAACTAAGAATCACAGTTTTTCTCATGGAAGGAGTATAAAGTACATCTTTCAAAGTTAATACCCTTCCATAGGTAAAACACAACTCGACCTCTTCCTTTCCTAGCACTTGAGAGGTATGAGAATCATCAAGCATAATAGTTTTTGGATCTTCAAATGGATTTATATATTTTTCACTAATCTTGTGATAACAGATATGACAGTTTGCACTTGAATCAACCCATCCTCCATCAACATTCTCAAGCATGTTTATATTTATTATCACCACAACAAATAGTTCTTCAGTAACATTTTCCTGAGGTGTAGGTCACATTTTTTAAATTTGCAAAATTAAGCAATATGCCCACTCTTGCCATAGACAAAGCATGGTCCCTTTTCTTGAACTTGTTAATTTTGTGCTCGGTTATTTTCACTATTATTATTTTTGGGAGGTGTACTATTATTTTTGTTGATGTTTTTCTTCTTACGCTTCAAAAAAGTATTATCAGGGATAACATTATTTAAAATAATTAAATTTACCTTCATTGTGATATTATTATCTTCTGTTTGAAAAAGTGCATCTTGGCCCCTTCCCTCTTTTTCCATGTGGATTTGCATTATCAATGTCTCAATAGAGGTTTCCTTTTGTTTGTGGAGCATAGTTTTTTGAAATTTCTATCAAGAAAAAGGCAGTTTATCTACTATGACACAAACAATAAGATTATCTCCAATTTTAATCTCCTTGGATCTGAGCTCTCCAATAATCATTATAAAGTCGAGCTTGGTCTACCATTGATTTGTTGTCTATCATTTGAAAATGAAAAAATCTGGTAGCAATGTATTTTTTTCGCCCCCTTCCTCCTCGGTATCATACTTACTCTGCAATATTTTCTAAATTTTGTTTGCACTAGAGTAAGTTTTATCATAATAATCATAAAAATTATCAGATAGACAATTAAGAAGAAAATACCGACACTTGTAGGAATCACCATCATACTTTTCAACTCTCTCTTGAAGAAAAATAAGTTCATCATTATTCATTGAGGAGTTGTCAACTTTATTTGGATTTTTCTCATTTAACACATAAGAAACATTAAGAAGACTTAAGTAGAAAAATACTTTACCCTTTCACCTCTTGAAATGTGTATCGCTGAACCGAAATGGCTTGTTCTGATCTCTCATCTTAATATCCACGGATTTTTCAATTGTAGTCATTGAATCTTCATAAAAATATTTGTGAAAATTACAATTACAATTGAAAGATAAAATGAAAAAAATAAAATATCTTCTTGGCGGAGAGGCAGATATCTCGCTCTCTTAAAGGAGATTCAAGTCCACTACAACAAATATTTTCACCGGTCCAACAATAATATTCTTGACTTATTCTCTCCAGGATACAACAACCCAATTACAAAGTATAACTCAATAAACTCTGTACAAGAGTTCAGTCCAAAGCTCCAACACAAGAACACCTTCCTTCAACTAATAAAACTCTCTTTTTTACTAACTTTTTATGCACTCTATATTTTCTTGTGCTTATCAATAATTCAAGACCATCACTATTTATAGGTAAATAATTCTTTCTTGTAATAAATAGGAAGAAGGTGGGGTAGTAAAGTGGATAGATGTTACATGAGTTACAAGAAACTAATGACCATGAGAGTTACAAGAAACTTATGGTCATATGAGTTACAAAAAATTAATGACCATAAGAATTACAAGAATTAAAGGTCTCATTCTACCACCACTAACTAATAAGAATAATGTCACATAATACCATTAGAGCAAAAGGGATATGCTGCAAAATATTTTTTGAAGGCTTCACAATGGAATGTAATATAATGGAGTAAACATCACATAATCTAATGCCTCTAATGAATTGGGAGTTAAACTGCTGCATAAATAAGGCAGGCAACGTATTAGGTATAGGGTAGTTGAGGCAGCCGAGGAGTTTGAGCTCATGCACTGTGAGAAGTTTTGGGATCTGAGGGAAAAAAGGTCTCCCACTTTTAGTCAGCTTAGTGGCACCTCATCCGGAGGTAGGGTTTCTTTTAGGAGAGGTTTTCATCCTCAACATGATAGACTAGACTCTTTCAGCCCAAGGCAGACTTCTCATGTTTCTTCTCGGAGGTTCTCAGCCCGTAGTGGCCATTTTGGTTATTTTGGATCCTCTCAGCGGATGATAGTTCCTAGGTCTTATTATGAGTATGGTAATCCAGAGCATCTTAGAAGGGATTGGATTAGAAGGGATTGGCCTATACTTTGAGGTAGGTGATGTGACGCTAATTTACGCCACTTTCGACTCCTTTTTACTAAGAACAATCGTACGTTTTCAAGCAACCATTGTTGTTTTTGATGTTTTTATGTTGTATTTGTAGGAAATGGAAGCAAACACGAAAACGGAAGAAAATACGAGAAAAACGAAGTTCTGCCTAAGAGTGACGGCCTGAGTGACGGGCCGTCACACATGTGACGGTCCGTCACTGGGACCGTCACACCAAGGCAGACCTCCAGGTTGAACCATTGCCTAGCAGTGACGGTCCAGGCGACGGTCCGTCACTGCCTTGACGGTCCGTCAGCCTGACCGTCACGCTTAGGCAGTGACTCAGGCGGCGACCCGCGTTTTTGGGGATTCCTAGCCCGTTTTGGATTTGGTTTCTTTGACTCCTATAAATACCCTATGTTAGGTTTATGTTAGAAATTATTCTCCCATTATTTAAAACACGTTTTTAGTTAGTTTTCGAGAGCAAGAACACGATTCTTGAATTAACATTATTGTTCTTGATTCGTTCTTGAGTTCTTGGTTTTTATTGTTCTTGGATACTTGAAGATTGTTCTCAATATATTGTAAGGATCTCGTTTCTTTATTATTTTATGAACATGACTTTCTTCTTTTCATCTTCGAGCATGAGGAACTAAAACTCCCGCAACTAGGGTTGTGGGAGCCATGGCAAACGTAGCAATATAGATTCCGGGTAGCGTTGGGTTCGATATATGTATTGTCACGTTGTTAATCATACTTTATGTCACGTTTTCTAGTGGTTGCAAACATTAGAACATGCCTAGGTTTAGTTTGCTTGAGTAAAGAGATTTAAACCGGGAAAACTTGATTAAACAACAAGGATTCGAGACTACAAACTCTCGTCTTAAAGAATAATGCCGTAACTGGATTACTCTACTTGATGTTAGGATTGCTAAGCTAAAAAGTACATCTTTTCGAGGTCGAAAGAATAGAAAAGGAAATTTGTTTATTCGGTCGAGAGACGTTTAGACGATACAATTGACGCAATCACATCGTGACAATCATATAGAAAGAACCCGGTTAAGCCTAGAATCGACATTGTTACAACGCCATGGTGAACACACCCCTAGTTCATTCTCTCCTACTGATTTTTCCATAAGTTTATTATTGTTTTGTTTACAATTTGATTACAAAACCCCCCTTATTTACTGGAATCGATTGACAACTAGTCACTTAATTCACCAAAGACTTAATCATCACCATATTCTCTGTGGGATTCGACCCCAACCTTGTTGGGTTATATATTTGACAACGATCGCTTACGCTTCTTAAATAGAGGTGTAGTTTGAGCGTTATAAAAAATGGCGCCGTTGCCGGGGAATACGGTTTTTGATTAAGTTTGGTGTTTATTTGACTTTTTGTTATAATTTCCTGCTTTACGTTTGTTTGTTGTTTTTGTTTTGACAGGGTACAAAGTTGTGCATGCATAATACCCGAAGTTCGGGGAAACGAATTATACCTTACGACCCCGAACTTGCTAGAACATTGAGGCAGAATATGGCCGCACAACTAGAGGCAGCAAGGCTCGCTGCTGAACTGCAGGCCCAATAAAACCTGAATGCTGGTGGTCTGCAGGACGATGGTGCACGGAATGATGATGAGCTTGATTTAGATGGAGCTGGCGCGACGGGCGCCATTATTGTTCCACCGCTACCGCCCGGAGCCAAGTTCAACATCACTAGCACGATGATACAGCTGTTGAACTTGAGAGGAGTGTTCCGCGGTGTTGCTGGCAACGATGCAAACCAGCACTTGATGAACTTCGTGGGCATATGCAAATCATTCGAGCTGCCAGGCGTGAGTCAGACAGCGATCAGGCTCAGGTTGTTTCCGTTGTCTCTGTCTGATGAGGCAGCATTGTGGTTGACAGAATTGGCCCCCGACTCTATCGCAACGTGGGGAGAGTTGAGAGAAGCTTTCCTAGAAAGGTTCTTTCCTCCCTCTCGGATGATACAGTTGAGGGATGAGATGAGTAACTTCAGG